>QFAX02000676.1:22500-25000 GCA_003412495.2 Echium plantagineum
AAGGCCGAAGGGGTGGACCTCCATTCTTTTCATCCGGGGAGCAGTAGCAATTAAAGTCACCAACAATACACCAAGGAGAGGTCATACTTTGGCCCACGTGAGTGAGATGGTCCCAAAGTACTTTCCTCTCACCTACACTATAAAAAGGGTACACGCAAGTAACAAAAAAAGTTAACTGAGTAATTTTACAGTGGCACTGAAGGTGGATATGTTGGCCGTCCATTCCAATGACAACACAGTTAATACGAGACGGATCCCATAAAACAACCATGCGGCCACCATCTACAAAATCAGAGTTAGTGCAAGAGTCCCAACTAGAAAAACGAAGGGATTTAAAAGCAGTAAAACGATCCCTAGTCATCTTAGTTTCAAGTAGACAAAGCAAGGAAATAGAATGAAGATTACATAATTTACCGACCAAATGTTGAGTAACGGTCTTGTTGGTTCCTCGTCCACACAAGCCGCGAACATTCCAGGAAAGGATCGTCATTGGGAAACAGAGGAGGATGGAGCCCCTCCGCGCATTTGATCTTTCAGTGCCTTCCCGTTTGGACCAACGGTTTGCCATGCTTCATTCGGAGCTTCCATGGTGTCATCCATATCAATTCGGTCATCAACATTTTGAGCTAAGATCATCTCGCAATCTGCATTAGCCTCCTTCTCAGAAAGCTCCACGGCTTTGGGAGCACCACTGGACTCGGCGTGATCGGCATTATGCTTGACCGGAGGAGCAAGGCAAATGTCAAAAGGCTCGTGCACATGGTGAGCTGGGTACTTCGAACCTGCCTTGGGAGCTAATACTTCGAATGGATTAGAAGAAAGGGTATTAAGAGACTTAGGGGCTTTGGCGTTTACCTTTCCGTTTTTGCCCACCTTTGCCTTCGACCCATTAGCCTTCTTCGTGGCCTCATGTGAACGGTTTGGAACTTGAGGGTTCGAAACCTTAGTGGCCACATTATTCTTATTCTTAGGAGCTTGCTTAGTCTCCTTAGCATTCTTATTCTTACTCGAATTGTCACCAAACACAAAGGTAGCATTCATATTAAGGTGAGGGAAAAGAGTAGAGCAAGTAAAGTGATTATGCCCAAAGACCTTACAATGATGACAATAGGAGGGATAATGTTCATAAGACACTTTTTGCACAAACGTAGACCCATTTGGTAGGATGCAAGGAAATTCAAGTAGCGGAGGCTTACTAGTGTCAATTTCAATGAGGCATCGGGCATAATTAAGTCTAGTTTTCTCCTTAGTGATCTTGTCCGTGTACAAAGGAGTACCAATTTTAGAGGCCAATTTACTAAGCCCGGACTCACTCCAAATTGACCAAGGGACATCATGAAAAAGGACCCATGTAGGAACTCTAGTAAACATGTCATCGGAAAAAACAACGTTATGATCAACAAGTTTGAGAATAAGAGTTTTACCGTACACCATGTATGGGCCACCATCGAGTACCTTGAGGCGGTCCTCGTTAGAGTAAATCTGAAAATTGTCCAGCCCTTGCCATATGGAATAGCCCTACATTTAGCATTCCAACCAGCCATGATTGAATTGAGAGCATCCCTACCCGGGAAGGGACCTGTAAAACAACCAATGAGACAAAATCCCCAAGTATCATCAAAGGGGACTTCATCGTTAGCATCAAATTGAACGGCCTCCCCTCCATGCTCAAGGTCCTAAGCTTTTGACCATATATCCCAGTTCTATTATCATGAAACTGCCCAGCAAAAGATTTGGGTTTGGGCCCAGAGTTAGAAGAGGAAGCACCAGTCTTGTTGGAGTGGGCCGTCTTACCAGTCTGCAAAGACTTGTTTGGGCGTGGGCCCTCAAGGCTCGGATCATTATGGGACTTGTTTGGGAAGTTAGGCAGCTTGTTTGTGCCAGCATTAGATGCAGCAACATTCGAATTTTCGGGTCCCACAGGCAAGGAACCGACAGCATTAAATGATGGAGTATTCGAAGAGTCTTTTGGCACCCACGAGGCTTTGGAGCCGTTTGAGCGTCGATTGGACTGCTTCTGACCTTTGGGCTTCCCACCCAGGTTTCCACCACTCGTCTGAGCACCTGCCTGGCCGGAGCCACCGTGGCCAAACTCAAACAACCCAGGCGCACCACCACTAACATTCAGCTGCCCAGAATTGATCCCAGAATTCTGCTGAACATCTAGTTCATCAACAATTGCAGCATTTTTGCCCTTAGAACCAGATTTTGCAGATTTAGACTTGGTCTTCTTCGTCCCAAGAACAATTCCACCAGAGGGAATGGACCCAAACTCAATGGTAGCATGCGCACCATCCAAAGAACATGCAGGGGTCGAAGTTGTAACACCATTGTTGTTTGAAGATGAAACAAGTTCTGGGTTCAAGGGAGACTTACATGCATTTTCCATGAGAATATCCAGCTTGTTAACAAGCTTTTCATTGAGCACACCATCAAGGTCGACCCTAGCATCATTTGGAACTTCAACAACAACATTTGGATCAACAATAGATGGCACAAG
>QFAX02000678.1:0-2500 GCA_003412495.2 Echium plantagineum
GAAATTTGAATGATGCGTCGCCGGCACAAGGCCGTGCGATCACAAGTTATCATGAATCATCGCAGCAACGCAGAGCCCGCGTCGACCTTTTATCTAATAAATGCATCCCTTCCAGAAGTCGGGGTTTGTTGCACGTATTAGCCTAGAATTACTAACTACGGTAGATCCGAGTGCAGGTAGCATCAAACAAACTATAACGGGGATTTAAATGAGCATTCGCAGTTTCACAGTCTGAATTAGTTCATACTTACACATTCATGGCTTATCTTTGAGCCAAGCATATGACTACTGGCAGGATCAACCAGGTAGCAATCCTAAACGATGCTCTGATCGCACTTGCCAACAGGCTAAGAAACGACAGAGCAGTCGTTCGCAATAAGCGATGAAAGCTTTGTTTAGGCAAAAAAGAGGAGTACACCTCGTGCCTAAAGAATAAACCGTGGCCAAGAGCTCGAGCAATATCCCTATGTACCGATCCCAACACATCCTAACAATGAATGGGGAGAGGGACACAGAGGTTGCTACGTGGTTCACCCATGCCACCCACACAGGGCAACAAAGGGCGAATCATAACATTTAAGCATCCAATTACCGTTTAAATTGTAGGTATCCAACACGAGAAACTAGTATGATACCGAAGGCAATGTGGCCATCGATACACAACTGAAGAGGCAAGTGCGGATGAGCGTCGTTGCCGAAGCAAGGATCCAAACAACCGACACAAGCCAATCACCACTCATGTGCCTACACGTTTCGCAACCTCACCCCCAATTCAACAAAGAAATACCCCGTAAGCAAAATGCCTAAGAGCGTTCAAAAGCCAAAAATAGGAACGAGGAAGCACCGCTTGGCACGAGGTTCCCAAGAGCGTTCAAAACGCAACAGGACGACAAGGATAATCAGAGCGCCCGGTCCAAATAAAAGTTCGGGTTCATAGTTGACCGATCAAGGCGGGGTTATATCGCCAAGACGCCGAGTCCACAGGCGATTGGCAACTATGAGCGCGAAATTTGATTGGGATCGGGTGCTCTGTGCTTCGGGTGGTCTTAGGAGAGCTAGGCAGTAGACACACCCCCGTGCACCATTCTTAGGCAATTGCCACACATCCTAGAGTTTGACGGCCATTGGGGATGCGGCATCAATGAGCCAGGTCCAATGGTCGATAGTAACTAGAACGGGACAAAAAGCTTTCAAATAATGACTGGAAGTTCATAGCGCCCACCATTTTTAGGCAATGCCACACATCCTAGAGTTTGACGGCCATTGGGGATGCGGCATCAATGAGCCAGGTCCAATGGTCGATGGTAACTAGAACGGGACAACAGCTTTCGAATGATGACCAGTATGCCGAAACGATCGTCTTGCCATCTAGATGGGAAAACATCACCTAAACGACCTGCCAAGCTCGCCACGCCCACCCTAGGCAACCTGATCAGTATTTTGCGCCAGCCAGAGGGGGTGCCTGGCATACTAATCGTCCTGGCAACTCGGGAACCTAGTACCCCCTATAGTACACAAATATGCAAAATCCCAAGTTTTAGCATGTGACATTGAAAAAGCTGGTGACGCATAATTTTTGTTTGCAAGGTATATGAAGCTTTTGTTATGAAATAAATATATAATATGATTGTTATATGAATATTAATGATGAAAAATGTAAACTTTCATAATAAAAATATAAAACATATATATTTTAATTACTTTTTAACTATTTAATTTCCGAAAAATACAAAATGACTATTTTGTTATGAAATAACCATAAAATATTATTGTTATATATATAGTAATGATTAAAAATGTAAACTTTCATAATAAAAATATAAAAAATATATATTTTAATTACTTTTTAACTATTTAGTTTCCGAAAAATACAAAATGACTATTTTGTTATGAAAAAACCATAAAATATTATTGTTATAACAATAGTAATGATTAAAAATGTAAACTTTCATAATAAAAATATAAAAAATATATATTTTAATTACTTTTTAACTATTTAATATCCGAAAAATACAAAATGACTATTTTGTTATGAAATAACCATAAAATATTATTGTTATAACAATAGTAATGATTAAAAATGTAAACTTTCATAATAAAAATATAAAAAATATATATTTTAATTACTTTTTAACTATTTAATATCCGAAAAATACAAAATGACTATTTTGTTATGAAATAACCATAAAATATTATTGTTATAACAATAGTAATGATTAAAAATGTAAACTTTCATAATAAAAATATAAAAAATATATATTTTAATTACTTTTTAACTATTTAGTTTCCGAAAAATACAAAACATACTCATATGACTTGTTTTTAATAGAAATAACCATAAAATATTATTGTTATATAAATAGTAATGATGGAAAATGTAAACTTTCATAATAAAAATATAAAAAATATATATTTTAATTACTTTTTAACTATTTAATTTCCAAAAAATCAAAACCATACTCATATGACTAGTTTCATGTCAAATAACCATAAAATATTA
>QFAX02000678.1:22500-25001 GCA_003412495.2 Echium plantagineum
TTGCGCCAGCCAGAGGGGGTGCCTGGCATACTAATCGTCCTGGCAACTCGGGAACCTAGTACCCCCTATAGTACACAAATATGCAAAATCCCAAGTTTTAGCATGTGACATTGAAAAAGCTGGTGACGCATAATTTTTGTTTGCAAGGTATATGAAGCTTTTGTTATGAAATAAATATATAATATGATTGTTATATGAATATTAATGATGAAAAATGTAAACTTTCATAATAAAAATATAAAACATATATATTTTAATTACTTTTTAACTATTTAATTTCCGAAAAATACAAAATGACTATTTTGTTATGAAATAACCATAAAATATTATTGTTATATATATAGTAATGATTAAAAATGTAAACTTTCATAATAAAAATATAAAAAATATATATTTTAATTACTTTTTAACTATTTAGTTTCCGAAAAATACAAAATGACTATTTTGTTATGAAAAAACCATAAAATATTATTGTTATAACAATAGTAATGATTAAAAATGTAAACTTTCATAATAAAAATATAAAAAATATATATTTTAATTACTTTTTAACTATTTAATATCCGAAAAATACAAAATGACTATTTTGTTATGAAATAACCATAAAATATTATTGTTATAACAATAGTAATGATTAAAAATGTAAACTTTCATAATAAAAATATAAAAAATATATATTTTAATTACTTTTTAACTATTTAATATCCGAAAAATACAAAATGACTATTTTGTTATGAAATAACCATAAAATATTATTGTTATAACAATAGTAATGATTAAAAATGTAAACTTTCATAATAAAAATATAAAAATATATATTTTAATTACTTTTTAACTATTTAGTTTCCGAAAAATACAAAACATACTCATATGACTTGTTTTTAATAGAAATAACCATAAAATATTATTGTTATATAAATAGTAATGATGGAAAATGTAAACTTTCATAATAAAAATATAAAAAATATATATTTTAATTACTTTTTAACTATTTAATTTCCAAAAAATCAAAACCATACTCATATGACTAGTTTCATGTCAAATAACCATAAAATATTATTGTTATATGAATATTAATGATGGAAAATGTAAACTTTCATAATAAAATATAAATTATATATATCTTAATTACTTTTAACTATTTAATTTCCGAAAAATCAAAAACATACTCATATGACTTGTTTTTAATGGAAATAACCATAAAATATTATTGTTATATGAATATTAATGATGGAAAATGTAAACTTTCATAATAAAATATAAATTAAATATATTTTAATTACTTTTTCACTATTTAATTTTCCGAAAAATCAAAACCATACTCATATGACTAGTTTGATGTCAAATAACCATAAAATATTATTGTTATATGAATATTAGTGATGGAAAATGTAAACTTTCATAATAAAATATAAATTATATATATTTTAATTACTTTTTAACTATTTAATTTCCCAAAAATCAAAAACATACTCATATGACTAGTTTGATGTCAAATAACGATGGAGTATCATCGGGACATGAGTTTTAGTGATGGGAAATGGCTTTCACTCGTCGAACAATGCCGAACTCTGCAAAACCGCACCCGGCTCCGTGTGCACTAGGCAAAACGACACCATGAACCCCCATCATTTACCAGCTTCCCACAAGTATGGGCACTCGGCACCCGGCTCCGTGGGCACTCGGCACCCACAAGCAACCCGCACTCGGCACTCGGCACCCGCTCGGCGCCTGCGCACATTGCAAAACGGCACAATGAACCCCCACTCGGCACCCGGCACCCGGCTCCGTGCGCACTGCACACTTTGCAAAACGGCACAATGAACCCCCACTCGGCACCCGGCTCCTGGCGCACCCGGCACCCGGCTCCTGGCGCACCCGGCACCGGCTCCTGGCCGCACCCGGCACCAGCTCCTGGGCGCACTCGGCACCCGGCTCCTGGCGCACTCGGCACCAGGCTCCGTGCGCACTGCACACTTTGCAAACGGCAAATGAACCCCCACTCGGAACCCGGCACCCGGCGCACTCGGCTCGTGCGCACTCGTGGCGCACTCGGAACCCGCTCCTGGCGCATCGCACCGTCGGCGCACTCGGCAAACCGGCACCATGACACTCCCATCGTTTACCAGTTTCGAACAAGTATGCGCACTCGGCACCCACAAGCATGCGCCACTCGGCACCCGGCTCCGTGCACCACTCGGCAAAAACGGCACCACCAAAGCTCCATCGTTTCACAAAATTCGTACAAGTATGGGGACGTGAAACCTAAATCGTGAAAGGCATCAATTGGAGTTGATGGGGGGAGGGACGAATCGGAGCGACAAAGGGCTGAATCTCAGCGGATCGTGGCAGCAAGGCCACTCTGCCGCTTACAATACCCCGTCGCGTTATTTAAGTCGTCTGCAAGGATTCTGCCCACCACACGGTGAAAATTGTACTGCATGGCGGCCGTCCAGGCCCTTCCGCCTCAACGGCTTGGCCAACGCACGTGCCCTTGGGGA
>QFAX02000679.1:0-27697 GCA_003412495.2 Echium plantagineum
TAAAATATAGATTGATGTGCCATTAAGTATATAAATTTGTAATATCACTACATTTATTCATGGGTTGAACATTAATTCTCTTAAGGTTAAACTAACATCTTAGTTTCTGCTGAGCAGGCCTGAAGATCTCCGGAGGCCATTTGGACAATTTGGTGAAGTAAGGACATTTACTTGCCTCGGGATTACCATACCGGGTGAGCTCATTCACTATATCTTTTATAAGATTCTTGTTGGACCTGCCATTTAGTTTTCCTATTAGGCATGCTATTGGTTCTAAGCATGTCAGAATTTTCCCTTATAATTTTTTTGCACAACGATTTTCAATCTTTCACATGGAAGATAATTTCTCTCAACAGTTGAAGTACTTACTAATTATCTAAAATCAGGTTGTCTCATTAGAACTGTTGAGATTTAACAGTGAAGTAAGAGTTTTGAAGACCTTCTATCAAGTTTTAAGAGTTGGCACATTCAACTATTTAAGGTTCCCTTGACTTTCAATGAAGTTGTAAGAGTTCATGTGATAAAAACCATAGTGAAGATTGGGTGCAAATTGAATTTGATTACTGTGTGAAGATCTCAAGATTTCGAGTCTTGAAGATACAAGTCGTCTTAATACTCACAATGTTTACAAGGTTAGCAGCCTGTGAGCTTGCTTATGGACTTATACAGCCTTCGGTCACATACTCTTGTAAGACTATTGGAGCAGTGGTACCATGAGAATGCCAGGCTAGTTTGTAGCTGTTCCATCTGATCCTGGAAGTACAAATGATAGGTGTCCATTTTTTTCACTTATATAGGGAGTTAGGCGGAGTATTTATCAGATTATAATTTGTCTTTAATTTTTTTCGTAAGGGCAGTTATTGTCTTGTTGGGATGGTAAATACAGGTTAAGGATATGTTTAGTATCAAGTAGAATTTGAAGGGGAAAGGAGGAGTTCCCCTTTTATTAGGGAAGATTAGTTGGATTGCTCCCTTCACTGTTCATTCAGATGGAATGGTTTGTTAGTGTCGTAAGGGGAGTTTCTCTCATGCCCTCCTCTGTTGCCCTCCCCTTCCTACCAAAACTCAGTTCATGATACCTATCATGTATCTCTCCATTCCTCTGCTCACACTTGCGTTTTTTGCATACCAAAATAATCTAAAGGGTTTTGGACTGAATGATCTCAATGATAACTTTACCTCTTAAGTTTGCAGTGAGCCTAGAGGATTGGTTTTATCCAGTACTTAGATCCTGTTGATGCTGCTGAATGCAAACACCACATGGATGGTCAAGTCTTTCAAGGTCGACAGCTGACTGTTGTTTTCGCTGAGGAGAACAGGAAGAAGCCTACTGAAATGAGAGCCAGGGAAAGAGGAGGAAGGTAAATCTTCTAATCTTGATGTTCTCCCATTCTCCAATTTTTATATATATCAAAGTTACTGACTAATATCGTTGTCTTGGGTCTTCACTTACCTCACGAACAGTGAGTGAAAATAAATTCCCATTGTTTTAATCTTACCACCTGTCATTAGTAAAATTGAGGAGTTGTGATCCACATCTATTGATCAAGACCCCTTTGGGTGACAAGGTCCCGGACTACTCCCACTATTTCCAATGATTTAGGGCAGAACTCCTTTGATTTTTAATGGCTAGCGATCCCAGACTTCATTAGGCGTTAAGGTTGTTTTTCTCTTGCGCTTTATGATTTACTTAATAAAAACTGAATTTACATGTGTACAACTGCTATATGATTTTTGTCCCCTGCTATTCACTAGCAGAAACTGGTTTTATCAAGTGGAAATGATTTATACCGGTGTTTTCGATTTTGCCATATTATCACAAGATTTTGAATCTTGCTTAAAACATTCTGTTTGTTTTATATATATTTTATCACTTGTGAAGCCAAAGAAGCCGCGGTTATGATGATCGAAGAAGGTCCCCTCCTCGTTATTCTCGCTCACCTCGTCCACGTTATGGGAAGTCTGCTAGTCGTGATTACTATTCGCCCCCTCCAAAGAGAGGAGAACATCTAAGGTGAGTTTTCCTACCTTCTACAAGTGGAAAGGCTGTTTCTGTTGGCATTAAAAAGCAAATACTTCCGCATTCAAAGAAAGTACTTCCAACGTTCTTAGAGCCTTGTGTACTATGTAATGCCAACAGCAAATGACTAAAATTCTTTGACTCAATTCTCTTATTGCTTCTGTGATAATCCTCTGTTCATTTTCCTTTTTATGATCCTGCCAGGTCTATTTCACCACCAGGAAAGAGGCATAGGCGCGAGAGATCATTCTCTGGAGAAGAGCGAGAGAGGTCATTCTCACGCTCACCAGTGAGGGACCCAAGAAGCCTAAGCCGAAGTCCTGCGAATGATCAGTTACCGTATGATGATGAAAGAAGTCCTCTAGGGGAGCGTTCGCCTGTCAAGGGTCAAAGAAAGAGTTTGAGCCCCAGCCGGAGTAGAAGCAGAAGCCTCGATCATGTAGGTCACACTAGAGACTCAAGGAGAGATGATTGAATTCTGCTTTCTGAGTTCGGTGAGATCATGAAGTACTGCTATGTCTTTGAACCCCCTGGCCATGTTTCAATTCTCATGTTTTGTTGGATATCTGTATGCCTGCACTATTAAGTAGATCTTATGACATTTGCGTACCCATGTTTGCCATTGTGTCGATATGCGAAGACGTTATTCTGTATTGCTGTACTTTTTGTTTGTTGCTTGTACTTCTACATTGTTGAAGTCCTATGGTCACTATTAATCGGGTCGGTAATGTTCCTAAATGTGAAATGGCAGTTCATGGCCTCGGCCCTGAGGCTGGTTTTACTTGGCTAACAAAGATGACTCAGATAGTCAGATGTCAAGTATCAAGACTGTTAATAAAACTAATTGTGCCTGGTGTAAGGTCGCTAGAAATGCGACGGTGTCGCTTGCGCGAAGGTCTAGCCCTTAGAGCATTAACACTAGTGTGTTTATAATTATTCATTTCACTATTTATTACCTTTATCAATTTTAAGGGGTCGTTTTAGTTTGGATACTTTTACAAATTTCGTACTTTACACCCTATTCAATAAAAATAAAAACATTAAATATAATGTTTTATTACTAATATAGGAGAGAGAAGATGGAGAACACAAAAATAAAGAACAATAGCATGAGTGACATGACACACACGAGAGAGAAGATAAAAGGGGAATTTAGAGTTTGGGTGGGAAATTTTATTTATTGGCGCAACTATAGTGATCTCAAAATATTTTGTGAGGGTCATCCCTAATAGCAAATAAAACTAAAAATGTGATATTTTAACATGTTTTAATTCATCCATCCTTATTATTAAGTTAATAAGATTTTTTGGAATTTAAAAGCGTTTGTAGCAGTCTCTCTAAAACACTTTTATTTTAAGATGGCCCACATCAAAATTTTGACAAATCACTTAGATGTGCCAATTTATGAGTAATTAAGACCATTCCTCAAAATTACCTTTATCGAAAAGAAGAAGGGATAACTAGTAACTACTGAGAAAAAGTGGAATGTAGTATTCTTCAAAATTTCTCCAACCTATGGTCTAGACATAATTCAATTTTATTATAACAATTTTTTTCTGAAAGAAAAGATAGAATCAATTTTATAAAGGAAAATATTGAAAAAAATCGACAAAATCTTAATCACAATATCTCTACAAATCACGAGAGCTGATGTGTTATACACATCATAGTAATAATAATCCTTTGAGTGAAATGATCTCTTATGTTTTGAAAGTATAATAATTGAGGTAAAATTAATTAATCTTATTCACAATAAAAAGTAAAGATCTTACACAAAATATCTTTAAAAATCACAAAAGCTGAGGTGTTATACACATTGTAGATTCGTAGTAGTAACCTTTTGAGTGAAATGACCTTTATATTTTCCTGTTTGAAAGTATACTAACTAAGAAAATTTATTTGAGGATAAAATGATCATTTCAGCCGCATGACGGGATCAACCTAGGGAATAGCATAAGTTAATATGGATCACATGAACGAAAATAATATTTCTCCATAGTAACAGTGTTAGTGTCTCTTTCCAATGTCTGATAGCTCGTCTATCTTCCTTCTTCTCTGCAATCCTAGTCTGATCTCAACGAGCTTTTAAGGTATCATAACTCTCCAAATCGTTATTCATGTTAATTATTTATATACCAACTTTCTTAAATTTATTTATCATACCTGGATCTCAGTTTTCTGGTGTCTTGTTATAGTGCTAATCTCAGTAATGGGTTTTTATGTTCTTATATATTTAGGCAGTCAATGATCATTTATGCTGTTTGGTGTCCTTTAATAAAAAATTAAAAGGTTAAACTGCAACCCTAACGGCCCCCTGTCATGGGGAGTCACGAGGAGAGAATCAATGTATGTGTGTCAGATGGTCAGATGACTTGAGATGTCTGTTAACCACTCTCACACCAAATTATGTCTCATAAAAGCCTCGACCCAACGCGATGCAAAAGAGGCAAGCTGTGCCGGGGGCGTTTGGTGTCCTTTAATGGTTGATCATGTATCAACTCTTAAATCTATCACCTTCAGGAAATTATTATGACGATAATTGGTTATTTGAGAGACTAAATGTTTGAGGAAAGTTTTCATTATTAAGTTGTTTTTATTCATTAATAATTAAAATGCAAATTATATTAGTAATTGTGTTATTTCCTCTGTTTCAAATTGTATCAAATCATGTTAATCTATTTATAGAGTTATATGAAGGGTTGAACTAATTTAAGTAATATGTTTTTCTTTGTAACATATATATAACGTTTTACCTTTTTGATTCATATCGAACTTGTCAAAATATAGTTGCCTGCCCTTCATCATATGCAGGGGCGGGTAGAAGCGGCCCTCCAGGTCTTTCGATATTTGATGTATACAATAAAAGTTTAATACTACTATATAGAGTAATTTGTAGATATATTCATAAGGTAGTAGATACTGTTTTCCTCAGTTATGATGAAATGCTAGAATGCTCACGATGCACTTAATTTATATTTCTTCATATAATACTGTAGTTTTCTTAGAATCTAAATATAAATATTATGCCCCAAGAGATATTTCGAGCAGGATGGCTTTGGTTACGACTGCTGAAGTCTGTGATGCGAATCCACAACTCATCCAAAGTGGTGAACTCCGTGCACTTCAGCCGATCTTCCAAATATATGGCCGACGTCAGGTGTTCTCTGGACCTGTGGTTACCTTAAAAGTTTTTGAAGACAACGTCTTGGTTCGTGAGTTTCTTGAAGAAAAGGGTAACGGTAGAGTATTAGTTGTTGATGGTGGTGCTAGTTTGCGATGTGCAATCTTGGGTGGTAACCCTGTAGTACAAGCGCAAAACAATGGATGGGCGGGTATAGTAGTGAACGGGTGTGTAAGAGATGTTGACGAAATTAATGGTTGTGATATTGGGGTAAGAGCTCTAGCTTCACATCCATTGAAAGCTAATAAGAAAGGAAATGGTGAAAAGCATGCTCCAGTTATCATAGGCGGAACTCGGATATCCGATGGAGAATTTCTTTATGCAGATAGTGATGGTATATTGGTGTCAAAGATGGAGGTATCTGTCTGAACCATCTTATATATATATGCTAGTTGTTAGAGTCGATTAAACATCGTTCTCGGACATGTTTTGTGTATCATCCCAATCATGGCTCTGTCCTTTGGCTTCCTTACTTCAAGTATTTACAGTCTATAATTATATCCTTCTTATGTAACAACTAAAAACTGGTGATCAAAATCCCTTAGGCTAGATTCATTTTTGTTTGAGGGAATGAAATGGCAGGTGATTGTTGTAAGCCTACTTACAGACTACAGTGTTGTGTATCTATTTAGACAAATATTTGTAATTTTGTATGTACTGTCCAAAGTATAAAAATATATCAACATATTTGTGCATTCTCTGAATTTGAAGTGTGGATAAGAAAATAGGTTTCAGTTGTAGGGAGTTAAGAAAAATTACTATCTCGTCGAAAGGTTCTATACATCTGTCATTTCTTAACTCATTTTTTAAGACAAAGATTTCGTTTTTTCCTCTTTTTGGATGGTAAATCTTTTTTAGAACATGAAGTCTAAATCTATTGATGTTGTCAAGAGTTGTTAATAGATTAGGTATTTTATACTGATTTTATGGTTACAAAATATAACGAAAATTTCAAGACAGATTTGTACATAGTATAAAAATCTAACACCATACTTGTGCAAAACTCAATAATATGACATTAGATTTGTGTAAAGTATGAAATAAGCTCATTCATAAAAGTACACAAATAAAAATTTATACACGACCATACGTTTGTTGTGTTGTGTATGCATTTGGTTAGAACATTTTAATAATGTTTGTAATATTAAATACGTGAGGTATATACAATTGGTAAGTAAGTTTAATCTTCCCCTATATGTGTTAGATGACTCTTGAGCAATTATTTTGTAAATCGAGAAATGTGCCCTAATAGAGCCTGCAAGAAAGAGGATTAATTGAACATGAGATCGATATCTCCACCACAATCATTTGTTTTGTCACTCACCTCTAGTCTATGCCCTAGAAGTATGTAAACTATCAAATGATTTTAACCTACTTTTGTACTCCATTACATATTTTTCCTTTAAATAAATAAAAAATTCTAGACTACAGCGAGGGGCGGACGTGTTTACATTCACGCTCGTTCAGTCGAATAGGCACTTTTTTTTTTGAAAAAAAATTATATAGATAGAAAGAAGAAATTAATGTAAAAATTACATTTAAATATTAAAAATTAGCATTTAAATTTATATTTTAATATATTTAAGTGTTTTGAACATGCACTTTGAAAATTATATCAATTTCGAACAAACATTTTAAAAGTCCTAGATCCGCCACTAACTACATCTTTCCATTAGTCAAAAGCTAATTTTATTTATAAGAAGAGAAAGAATTTCTTACTCAATTGGAAAAAAATAGTACTAAAAAATCCGATATGATGTATATGCAAAATCACATTTGTTCATCCCCAAAATTCACAAGTACAAAAACATAATACGACCTTTTTATGAGATATGATATACAACCAAAATCACATTTAATCATTCCCAAAATTCACCACAAGAAAACATAACGAAATCTTTACGAAATATAGAAACATCGTAATTAAAGAAATTTGAATCCCACTTGACCAGACGAGTCATAAGTTACAAAATTTTAATTCAAGAAACACACAAAACATCCCGTTTCGTTGATATATAAGCAATAATATGATTAGAGCAAAACCAATTATATAACAAAATTAGCATTCTTAACATAAAACAAAACAAAAAACCAAAATCAAGCCCACTTTGCTATTAGAGACATTGCACCAGCTCCAACAAGAAGAGATGCATCACATAGAAAGTGAAGCTTTCTATTAGATTGCATTCTTGCATTCATGAAATCTGCTGCAAGAAAATCCACAAGTGCCATGTATATCAATATCCCAGCAGACGCCGAGTCGAATAAGCCTTGAACAATGAGTGCAGTTGGACTGTTCTCTTTGTATCCATTCATTATTCCAATCCCAATCGCTATTCCAATCGAGGTTGTAAGTGAGAAAAACAGCGTCATTATTACCACGACCCGCCCTTTGAACTTCGCCTGCAAATCATACAACATGTCACCTTCATTACATTGGACGGGTTTAAAATAATCGAATGGTGTAGCAGTTGAGATAACAACTGTTTAGTACCTGCATAATGCAGCCACCAAGACCCATGCCTTCAAAGAATTGATGGAAACTCAAAGCAACTACGAGTGGTTTTATGGTACTTGGAGTTTCGGATGCCCCTAATGCTATCCCGATGATCACCGAATGTACTATGATCCCCAATTCCAACACCTGTTTCATATTTCGATTAGCAAACATTATCATGTCATAATTGAGGAAATGGTCGGAATAATTGGGTGAATGTTGCATTTTAGTCATGATAAGTTGCAACAATACGCAAATGGTTCATGCAAATTAACACTTATGTTATATGTTCACGGAGGAAGAAGATATCTAAATCTGTTTTATGAACCATTTAACGCACACAATACTCACTTACTTCAAAAAAACTAAAATTAAATAATTTTCCAAGTTTTTATCAAAATTATAAAAATAGACCAAAAGTAAATATAATGGTACACTTTTAACGGTGTTATTAATATAGGAACATTATCATATACTCTGTTATGGATTTATGATAAATGAAATTTGTGAACTCAAAATATAAGTAGCAAATGAAATAATCCCTTCATTTTTTTGTTACTTTATAAATAAATTAATCATTATTCGTGTCACATAATTAAAATAACCTGAGAGATAACTTTGTTACGGAGGAGTTCAGCATCGGGAGAAGCAACTGGTGCAACACCACCATGACTATGAACAGGAACCACCACACCCTGTTCGCCACCACCCAGTACTACTTCCCCCGCCTTGTTCCTATGCAACTTCATGAAGTGAGACGTGGCGTGAGCATCCACCATCAAAGTACCAATCGCGGCAACCATCGCGACAAATCCAGTGAACGGAAAATCCCCCCACGGATGCTCTTTCAAACATGGGTTCGTCAAATTCTCAAATGCATCAGGCAGAACATGTATGAACCCCGTTGCCAATATTACCCCTGCCGCAAAAGCCTTCACCACGAAAAATAAATCTCTCTCGGGACCTAAAACAGGGAAAATTCTCCCCAACATAGGTACGCATACACCAATTGTACTAGCGAAAAATATCGCAAATATTGCAGCCAACTTGTACTTAAGCGCTTCGCTTCTATCACGACCCTCGTTATCTTCTTCGTCACACGTACATTCCCCGTAACAAACCGTGGGAATTATCACAAAGACAATGCATAAGAATGTAAAGGCTTTTTGGAACCCCATTGTTAATACAAAGATTCGAAATTTTCGTGTCCAGTTATGAAAAGGTACTAGAACCTTTTGAATCTAATAATTTAGTATTGTGTGGTGAGCATGAGTGAGGCTGTGTTGAGTTTATATATGAGAAGTTTAGAGTTATGTATCGAGCTTATTACCATACGAACAAAAATGAAGATTATAACAATGAATTAATTGTAATTATGAAAGTCAGAGGGAGAATATTCAAAGGTTGGAAAATGGAATTAATATCAAACGTGTAGCTGTCAAATAATTAATGAAATGAAGACACAATGAGGACATTGTGGGTCCTAAATTGAAGAAACAATTTTGTTTTATTTTGTTTTTTTACCTAAGAAACAATTTTTGAATTATATGAAAACTGCATGATTATTGCTTTGATGTCGACAAAATATGGAAACCGATCCTAACAACAAGAAGTATATCAAGTCAATTACTATTGTTTGACAATGAAAAAGGAAGGTTTATGACTTTATATATGTTTTTAATAATAATTGACTTTGTTTTAGTAATAATTGACTTTGTTTTAGTAATAATTGACTTGAATATTTAACCTATATATAATGTGGGAAGAGGAAATTAAAATTTATTAGTTGAGGTCTCACTAATTTTTTTTTTAAACCCCATGGTTATTTTGTAACCAATCTATATATGCCATTTATTCAAGTTAGAGAATGATCTTCATCTATTTTTTTTAACTCCCCATCATATATATATATTTTTTTCACGAACTTATTGCTTTATTGATCTAATGAAAGGATTACAAACAAGGCCACCTAATGTTTAAGGATGGCCAAATTGAAACCCCAATTAAGACATAAGTCTCAATTGGCTCGATTTCTAACTATACGATCCCACCCACTGAAAACAACGACTATTTACATTAGCTAAGTACAAAGCCTCATTCTAAAAAATGAATATATTGTGGGCTGCCCAGATGTGATAAATGGCCGCACTAGCACACAATCTTCGAAGGCGGCTCCTGAAAGATTTTCCCGTTCCTTTTCTTTTCAGCCATTCACATTCCTCATTCCAGCAACTTGGGACATGATATTCACCAAGATACAGCAACAGCTTTCTCCACAAACTAGCCGAGAAGGGGCACTCAAAAAATAAATGTAAATAAATGTTGCTCTCTTTCACAACTTACATCACACAACACACACACATCATCCAAGACTACTCCCCACTGCTTTAATCTGACTTTCGTTGACATCCTGCCAGAGCAAACCAACCATTCAACAAACCCAAATCTAGGAACTTGCCCCTTAAACCATACAAGTTTGCACCACCTAACAGGGGTTGCTTTGTGTCGAATTTGTCCCACACTATGATGTGGATGAGAAGAAGATGTTAAATTTTTCCTAATAATTTATGTAATTTTGTAGTGTTTAAATTATTTTAATGTAAAGTTACTTATTTTATTGTAAGCTAGGATATTTTAGTTTTTTAGTTTTTATTTGTAGTTTTTGTAATAACGATTGAAATAATAAATATTGTAACCGATACAAATATAATTTGTTTGATTATATATGATTTTTAAATTATTATTAAATTTTTATATATAGTTCTTAAGGATTTTATGAATTAATAAAGTATAAATATTCATATAGAAAAATTAAAAAAAACCAAAATATATATGTAATTCAGGTGAAATATCATAATATTTTTTTAAGAAATTAATAAATATTTTCACTTGGACTACCCACATATGAGCCAGAACTTGTGATACCAAACCTATTTCTTGGTAATTGGTACCAAATTAACCACAGCTGTTGGATGCTCCAAATCCTCACATTTTATGATCCAATGGTTATAAATGAAAAGGGGATTTGTGGCTTAGTTTTTTTTTAAAAAAATTAATAAATTAAAAGTAAATAAACTATCTAAATACCATAACGTTTATCAATCATCTTCACTCCCTTCATTTACTCCCTTCATTTTCGTTGATTTATCACCCAAATTTCAATGAAATCCCTTGAATTTTAGCCTCTTTTATCATCCTGATTCACCAAATATTATGGATCTTCTTTCAAATTTGTTACCTATTTTTTAGCTCTTATTGATTATCTAATTATTTGCCATATATTCTTCCTATATTATAGGCTATTTATATACTTTCAAAGCCAAATGCCGGCTATCTAGCACAACTCATACAAGCCGATCTTTAGCTTCCTAAGTAGATTTAATACTTTAACCTAAACTTGATAACAACACTAAATTTGTACAAGAAAACAACTCGTAGTCAAATATGAACCCACGACATTTCAGTCACTAGCAAGAGCGTTTTCCACTAGGCTATTCAATATACTCGATTAATTTTAAGAGATGAGTGTGGAAAATTGATTTGTTTTCATGGCTAATATTAATTTTTCACGTAGATATATTTTTATGTCTAATATTAATTTGCCACATCAATATGTTTTCATGGCTAATATTAATTCATCACGTACATATTGTCAATTTGCCACATAAATCTGTTTTCATGGCTAATATTAATGCGTCATGTAAATATATTTTTTTGTATAGTATTAATTTGCCACATCAATCTGTTTTCATGGCTAATATTAATTCGTCACGTACATATTGTCAATTTGCCACATAAATATATTTTAATGGCTAATATTAATCCGTCATGTAAATATTTTCTATGTGTAATATTAATTTGCCACATGAGTGTATAATGATGGTTAATTGCACATCATTGTCTAATGATGATTAATCATATTTGCAAGAATATCATTATATTTTCAGTTTAATTCACAAATAAATGGTTGTTCCTAAATGAAATGCAATTAAATTTCAAGAACCTCATCAATAAAAATGATTAACTATTGTCATTTATACATCTCATTTTCACACCATGTTGTTATCTTATTCATCACTAGCATCTTATGTTTATTAATTCATTCTTGTAATTACCTAGCCTTATATTTTAATAAAATTAGCCTTGAATATAATTCGTTAGGAAAATCTCAAGCCAAATAAAATCACAAACTAAAGATTCACAATTTTCAAATCAAGTCCTTGTACCAATTTTCAACAAATTAGCCAAAACTATTTCTAGAAAATTAGTATCAATTATAGTATTTAAAAATTCAAATTTGACCTTCTTGAAATTGTTCACCATTTTTTTATCTCAAGACCTTCAGTTACGTTGCTTGACTAATGAGCATCACTTATTTATATTTTTCTTTCTTCAAATTTTGATGTAATTGAATCTAATTTCAACTCCTTCATTTGTGGCATTTGTTGGTCTGATGATATTGCTACGTTTTCAAAATCTGATGTGTACTTGGACGACACTCCCGTGTGGTGTCGTCCAAGTGAAATCCACTTGGCCGACCCCTCTATTCTCTGCACTCAAAGGTGTAGTCTAAGTGAGTTTGCAGGGTAGTCCAAGTGACTTTTTGTAGTAGTGACTGTCTGATAGCTCGTCTATTTTCCTTCTTCTCTGCAATCCTAGTCTGATCTCAACGAGCTTTTAAGGTATCATAACTCTCAAAATCATTATTCATGTTAATTATTTATATACCAACTTTCTTAAATTTATTTATCATACCTGGATCTCAGTTTTCTGGTGTCTTGTTATAGTGCTAATCTCACTATTGGGTATTAATGCTCTAATATATTTAGGCAGTCAATGATCATTTATGCTGTTAGGTGTCCTTTGATAATAAATTAAAGGTTAAACTGTAACCCTAACGGCCCTTTGTCATGGGGAGTCACGAGGAGAGAATTGATGTATGTGTGTTAGATGGTCAGATGACTTGAGGTGTCTGTTAACCACTGCCACACCAAATTCTGTCTCATAAAAGGCTCGACCTAACGCGATGCAAAAGAGGCAAGGTGTGACATGTGTCGGGGGCGATTGGTGTCCTTTAATGGTTGATCATGTATCAACTCTTAAATCTATCACCTTCAGGAAATTATATGACGATAATTGGTTATTTGAGACACTAAATGTTTGAGGAAAGTTTTCATTATTAAGTTGTTTTTATTCATTAATAATTAAAATGCAAATTATATTAGTAATTGTGTTATTGCCCCTGTTTCAAAACAATGGATGTGCGGGTAAAGTAGTGAATGGGTGTGTAAGAGATGTTGACGAAATTAATGGTTGTGATATTGGGGTAAGAGCTCTAGCTTCACATCCATTGAAAGCTAATAAGAAAGGAAATGGTGAAAAACATGTTCCAGTAATCGTAGGCGGAACTAGAATATCCGACGGAGAATTTCTTTATGCAGTTAGTGATGGTATGTTGGTGTCAAAGATGGAGGTATCCGTTTAAACCATCTTTTATATATATGCTAGTTGCTTGAGTCATTTAAACATCGTTCTCGGACATGTTTTGTGTATCATCCCAATGATGGCTCTGTCCTTTGGCTTCCTTACTTTAAGTATTTACAGTCTATAATTATATCCTTCTTATGTAAAAACTGGTGATCAAAATCCCTCAAGCTAGATTCATTTTTGTTTGAGGGAATGAGAATGGCAGGTGATTGTTGTGTATCTATTTAGACAAATATTTGTAATTTTGTATGTATACTGTCCAAACTATAAAAATATATCAACATATTTGTGCATCTTCTGAGTTTTAAGTGTGGATATGAAAATAGATTTCATTTATAGAGAGTTGAAAAATCAGTATCTCGTTGAAAGGTTATATACATCTGTCATTTCTTAACGCATTTTTTAAGATAGATTTCATTTTTTCCTCTTGGTAAATCTTTTTTAGAACATGGAGTCTGAATCTATTGATGTTGTCAAGAGTTGTTAGTAAATTAGTTATTTGATATTGATTTTATGGTTACAAAATATAACAAAAATTTCAAGACAGATTTGTACATAGTGTAAAAATCTAACACCATACTTGTGCAAAACACAATAGTATGTCATTAGATTTGTTTAAAGTATGAAATAAGTGTTAGGCTAATGGGTGAAGAGCCCATAACCCCGCATAATAAATTAGGGTTAGGTTATATTCACCTATAAATATAGGTGATCTCTATATTGTATAAACAAAAACAACTATTATCAATAAAATATCTCTCTATATTTCTACATGGTATCCGAGCCTATTAATTCTTGAGCCCTAAATACACATTCCGCTGCCCTGCCGGTGGGTTTTCTACATTTCGTTGATCTTTTTCGATACTATTTTTTTACAATATTTATTGAATTTTTCGTTTTGTTGAAATTTATTAGTATTAATATTGTTGCAAACTCATGGAAATTTAGACAAATTACCATGAGTTTGAGGGAGGGAGATACGATTATGAACGATTGAAAAAAAAAACAAGAAAAGAAAAAAAAGAATTGATTTATTCCACTTCTAGTTGAAGTGGACTTTAAAACAAAATATGACAGGTTCGAAAAGAATGGAGTTCCTGTTATTGATGGCAAATTACGCGTCGTCTGGCGAATCCGACACGCACTGATCTGACAGGTTCGAAAAGGATGGCGTTCCTGGCAGTTATTGATGGCAAATTACGCGTACTCTGGCGAATCCGACACGCACTGATGTTCGAAAAGGATGGCGTTCCCGGCAGTTAATGATTGACGATACGCATTATCTGGTGATTCCGATATGCGTTGTCTGGCGAGTCCAATACGCACTGATCATGGATCCGTCTTGATCCAAATTTACGTTTTCGTTTTTCCTATTATTATTGTTGTATTGCAAACTCATGGAAATTCTATAAAATTACCATGAGTTTGAGGGAGGGTGTTAGGCTAATGGGTGAAGAGCCCATAAGCCCGCATAATAAATTAGGGTTAGGTTATATTCACGTATAAATATAGTGATCTCTATATTGTATAAACAAGAACAACTATTATCAATAAAATATCTCTCTATATTTCTACAATAAGCTCATTCATAAAAATATACAAATAAAAATTTATACATGACCTTACCGTTTGTTGTGTTGCGTATGCATTTGGTTAGAAAATTGTAATATTGTTTGTAATATTAAATATGTGAGGTATATACAATTGGTAAATAAGTTTAATCTTCCTCTATATGTATTAGATCGACGACCCTTGAACAATTATTTTGTAAATCGAGAAATGTATTCTAATAGAGCCTACAAGAAAGAGGATCAACTCGACACGAAATCGATATCTCCACCATAATCACTTGCTTTGTCACTCACCTCTAGTCTATGCCCTATAAAAATTTTAACTATCAAATGATTTTAACCTTCTTTTATACTCCATATATATCTTTACTTTAAATAAATAAAAAAGTCTAGACTACATCTTTCCATTAGTGAAAAGCTAGTTTTTATTTGTAAGGAGAAAGAACTTCTTATTCAATTAGAAAAATAGTAGTAAATTGGATACGATGTACATGCAAAATTACATTTGTTAATTCCCAAAATCCACAAGTAAGAAAGCATAATAGAACATTTTTATGAGATGATATACAACCAAAATCACATTTAATCCTTCGTAAAATTCACCACAAGAAGAACCTTTTGCGAAATATAGGAACATCGTAATTTAAAGAAATTTGAATCCCACTTGATCAGACGAATTATAAATCACAAAATTTTAATTCAAGAAAACACACAAAACATCCCGTTTTCATTGATATATAAGCAATAATATGAATAGAGCAAAACCAATTATATAACAAAATTAGCATTCTTAACATAAAACAAAACAAAAAACCAAAATCAAGCCCACTTTGCTATTAGAGACATTGCACCAGCTCCAACAAGAAGAGATGCATCACATAGAAAGTGAAGCTTTCTATTAGATTGCATTCTTGCATTCATGAAATCTGCTGCAAGAAAATCCACAAGTGCCATGTATATCAATATCCCAGCAGACGCCGAGTCGAATAAGCCTTGAACAATGAGTGCAGTTGGACTGTTCTCTTTGTATCCATTCATTATTCCAATCCCAATCGCTATTCCAATCGAGGTTGTAAGTGAGAAAAACAGTGTCATTATTACCACGACCCGCCCTTTGAACTTCGCCTGCAAATCATACAACATGTCACCTTCATTACATACTGGTTTAAAATAATCGAATGGTGTAGCAGTTGAGATAACAACTGTTTAGTACCTGCATAATGCAGCCACCAAGACCCATGCCTTCAAAGAATTGATGGAAACTCAAAGCAACTACGAGTGGTTTTATTGTACTTGGAGTTTCGGATGCCCCTAATGCTATCCCGATGATCACCGAATGTACTATGATCCCCAATTCCAACACCTGTTTCATATTTCTATTAGCAAAGTCTTGAAAGTTGAGAAGTCAATAAAGCATATTACTTTATTAAGGATAAAATAGGAAATAATAATGAAAAAGCACATTAAAAATAGTAAACACTATCTTAAAAAAACACAAGAATTCTAACTCAAACAATAGGTTAAAAAAAAATAGAGGGAGTATGTTATATGTCCGCGGAGGAAAAAGATATCTAAATCTGTTTTATGAACCATTTAACGCAGACAAAACTAAAAAACCTGAGAGATAACTTTGTTACGGAGGAGTTCAGCATCCGGAGAAGCAACCGGTGCAACACCACCATGACTATGAACAGGAACCGCCACACCCTCTTCGCCACCACCCTGTACTACTGCCGCCGCCTTGTTCCTATGCAACTTCATGAAGTGAGACGTGGCGTGAGCATCCACCATCAAAGTACCAATCGCGGCAACCATCGCGACAAATCCAGTGAACGGAAAATCCCCCCACGGATGCTCTTTCAAACATGGGTTCGTCAAATTCTCAAATGCATCAGGCAGAACATGTATGAATCCTGTTGCCAATATTACCCCTGCCGCAAAAGCCTTCACCACGAAAAATAAATCCCTCTCGGGACCTAAAACAGGGAAAATCCTCCCCAACATAGGTACGCATACACCAATTGTACTAGCGAAAAATATCGCAAATATTGCAGCCAACTTGTACTTAAGCGCTTCGCTTCTATCACGACCCTCGTTATCTTCTTCGTCACACGTACATTCCCCGTAACAAACCGTGGGAATTATCACAAAGACAATGCATAAGAATGTAAAGGCTTTTTGGAATCCCATTGTTATTACAAAGATTCGAAGATTTTGTGTACAATTATGAAAAGGTACTAGAACCTTTTGAATCTAATAATTTAGTGAACAGAGATATAGTATGATAGAATATCTTTCTTATTATTCATCAACAATACAATACACGTATATATAATATTAATACAACAACTCCTCTAGATGATAGGATCAGGACCGGTCTATAGATTTTCGGGGCCTAGTGCGAAAATTAAAAATGGGGCCCTCGGCAAATTTTTTTTCGAGAATTCAGTTTTATCAATTGAAATGAATATTAAAAATTACACAAAAAGTATCTTAACATTATTTGATGCAAAATTGTTACACAAACGGTATATTCAAATCCATTATCAACTAAAATATCTCCTGTTTCATGGTCAAGATTTTCCCAAGTTCTAGGGTTGTGAAAATATAAATGTGGAAAAGATTCATTATTGTAAGCTAAATTTTCATTATCGAGTTCATTTGGCATAATATGTTTTTATTATCAAGTTCTCTTGACATTATATTTTGATCACTTGAAACTACATTTTTTCCCTCAAATTTTGATTTAATTTATCACTAGCTATAAGAATACTTTTAGCAAGCAGTAGTTTTGTCCATGGTTCAAAGTTTCTTTTACGAATATAGTTTCGAAATGATGAAATTAAGAAACGTTTCGGAAACATTATGTGCAACGACCCACTCAGGCCCCCTGAGGTTAGGCTCGATATCAACGCGGTAACAGAGTCACCACTCGATGGATGATTCGATAAACTTACGGAAAACATAGGAGTAATAATTTTAAATAGTGATCACAAGGCCCTTATACGGGCTTGACTCGATTAGGAATCGAATTGACCGAACGAGCAAACTACTAACGAGTTTTAAATAAAACGAAACGAGTTATTAAAGTTATATAATTTATATTTTAAATCAGAGAATTAACCCATGTTATTACATTATGGAAACATTTAAGAAACGATGTAAAAATGTAAAAAGTCAAAATAAATTATACGTATATGTTAAATTTTTTTTGAATAAACATAAATATTACTGTAGTATATATAAGTTTGAACTACTCTAAAAATAAAATAAAATATTTTGAAATCAATGCTATATATGTTAACAAATGATTAAATTTTATGGAAAATATTTACATCATTTAATATTATTTGTAAGAGTATCTAAAAGTTAGATTTAAAAACAAATAGACAATTGTAATTATCTAACATGTTAAACGTGTGAGTTATATGTTATATATGTATATTGGCAAAAGGTTATGAATAATTATTTTAATCATTAATCAATTCTTTTTAAACAAATACCTTTAGTTCATATATGTCTAATAAAATTGAAAATTTGAACTTATTCTACGAAAAAAAATAATTTCAAAATACAAACATTTCGTTTTCATAATTTCAAAAATGAAAATTTTCGTATGTTTCATAAGAAATGGAAGTTTTATGGGTAAGGGCCGGCCCTGGATAGGATTCTATAACAACTTATTGTTACCAACATAATAGGAACATAGAACATGAAGTCTATCATTTATTAGTATTGTGTGAGTGAGGCTGTATTGAGTTTATATATGAGAAGTTTAGAGTTATGTATCGAGCTTATTACCATACGAACAAAAAGGAAGATTATAACAATGAATTAATTGTAATAAAGAAAGTCAGAGTGGGAGAATATTCAAAGGTTGGAAAATGGAATTAATATCAAACGTGTAGCTGTCAAATAATTAATTAAATGAAGACACAATGAGGACATTGTGGGTCCTAAATTGAAGAAACAATTTTGTTTTTTTTTGTTTTTTTGTTTTTCTACCTAAGAAACAAGTTTTGAATTATATGAAAACTGCATGATTATTGCTTTGATGTAGACAAAATATCAAAACCGATCCTAGCAACAAGGAGTATATCAAGTCAATTACTATTGTTTGACAATGAAAAAGGAAGGGTTTATATATGTTTATAATAATAATTGACTTTGTTTTAATAATAATTGACTTAAATATCTAACCTATATATAATGTGGGAAGTAGTGCTGTTACCGGTCTGCTTTGGACCGGGTATTCACTCTCCTGAAAATTGGACCATTGGGTTAACGGTTCTACCCGGTCCGGACCGATAATTATATCGGGTATATTTTTTGGACCGCTACCTATCCGATAACTTATCGGGTGGATACCGGTCCGGACCGGTTCCGAGTATACTCGACAAAAAAATAAATTCAAAACAAAAAAAATTTAGAAAAATTAAAATCAATAATATAACATCTAAAAATTAACATACGATTTGTTACCGGATACTCTATCGAGTATTTTATCGGGTAACTTATCGAGTACCGGTTTTTTTTTTTACCCGTTCCCGGACCGTTATCTTACCGGTTATTGTTGAAATTATGTTCAAACATATTGCACGTAATTATTTTCTAGTACAACTAAAAGCAATAAAGATATTTTTCTCTTCTGTATTACTCCCTCCATAACGTGTTCGATTTTGCGTTTCCATCTTTGACAATCGGTTAATTATTATTCTTTAGTTCAAAAGATATAAATTTAATACTCCCTCCAATTCATATTACATGTTGTTTTCGTTTTTATGTAGTCAAACTTTGACTGTTAATTAATTATTATTCTTTGGTTCAAAAAATATAAAATTAATATCGATAAATTTATATTTATAATTTTGTATGATGTAAGTAATTAGTTATTGATAATCAAAGTTAGACATGGAAAAATGAAAAAGTCTAATATTCTGTGTTGGACGGGGTATTGATAAATTTATATTAAAGAATATTTTATTATTAAAAGTAACTTTTCATAATTTTTTATATTATAATTAATTTTTTATTGCTAATCAAAGTTTATACAAAAAGATGAAAAATCTTGTGTTTTAAGATGGAGGAAGTATTATTTGTTTCTTGTTCTTAATAGTTATATTCATAATAAAATTACTGAGATTATAGTATATATGTTTATATCCAAAAATTTGATTAGTTTATTGCTTTCCTGTCATACTTATTAGATCCTCATTATTTTGGTATATCACATATTTATATAAAATTATATTAATTAAATAAATACTAGCAATCGTTAAACTATATTACATGTGTAAATTAATATCAGACAAATCAATATTTTATTTAGCTTTTCAACCAAAAACCTTCAAATTCGCTAAATTTTTTAACTCAGTGTTAATTAAATTTGGTATAAATACATAGAAGACCTTCATCATAATTATGCTAGAAAGAAGACAAGAAATAAAGGAACATAAAATGAATGATATAATTAATTTTTTTTTTTAATACTTATATAGATTACGGGAAGTTGTTATTTTTTTCAATTAAACAAGTGTCTCATTTGATTGGCTACAAAAAATCATAGTGACATATAATTCCTCCCATCCCACTCTATAGATAACTAGATATTCGTAGATATTTGTAAAAATTAATATTCCATTTGATTTTTATTCATGGTAATTTTAATTTTTAATACTTATATATATTCTTTTTGTGTACAGTCAATATCTTTTAGTTGTTATTTTATTCATTGTTCATGTACACAAAAAAACCAACATTACAGATAAATAACATGAGGAAAAAAGGAAAATTCAAATATCTACTTAAAAGATTATATCTTTATTTTTGTATAAATCAAAAAGAGGAAAAATATATGGTCAGTAGTTAGGTCCGTTTTTAGGAGAATTAGATCATGGGGTTTCATAATATTTAACTTGTAATTAATCTCTTCCCACATTTTATATAGGAAGAATGGAAAAAATCATAAATCATAATGTGGTTTACCTAACTGACATGATTTTTGCAAGCTATTATGTTAGCACGTGGTCCATTCATTGTGCATTTTACGAATAACGATGGTTAATTTCCTATTAAGTAAATTGCTGAAATAATCCTCGAAAGTGGGTTCAGGTTGCCTTTTGGTCCTCGAAAGTACAAAAGTTGCAACTTAGTTCACGATATTGGTCAATGCTTACAGATTGGTCCAAAATTTAGTTAAGGTGTTAATTTTTAACGCCCCAATGGCGATTGTAGTTCACTCCTAAGCTAATTATATTATTACCATTGTAACTTATTAACAACACATGTAACTCACGAGGCGCGTGCACCGTTAACATTTAACGGCGCCGTTAATTTTGGACTAATCTGCAACCGTTGGCCAATATCGTGGACTGATTTGTAACTTTTGTACTTTCGGGGATCAAAAGGCAACCTAAACCCACTTTCGGGAACTATTTCAACAATTTGCTCAATTTCCCATTGCCAAAGTTACATATAGACCATTTATAAATGTTCTAACTCCCTCATATTGAGGGTAGACGATCAAATTATTTGAGTTCTTAAAATTACATTTCATTTTTGTG
Organism: Echium plantagineum; assembly: GCA_003412495.2. NCBI lineage: Eukaryota > Viridiplantae > Streptophyta > Magnoliopsida > Boraginales > Boraginaceae > Echium > Echium plantagineum. The sequence goes on from QFAX02000679.1 coordinate 21,320, forward strand.
AACGATTCAAAGTAAAAGTATATTAAGAATAGATCAATATTCTATTTCTAGAAGCTATACTTATTCAAAATATTTACTTACAGTTGATGTGTCTAATAATATAATTGAGAAAAGAAACACCAAAAGTACTAGAACGTATGGTATGATAAAGAAAACCATAAAATGAAATATATACACTACATATATAACGCCCCAAAAGTTACAAGATGATTTTTTTTATATTTTAATTAAATAATTGAGCTAATTACTGAAATGGTCTCCGAAAATGGGTTCATGTTGCTTTTTGGTCCGAAAATAGAAAAGTTGCAACACAGTCCACGATATTGGCCAACGGTTGCAGATTGGTCCAAAATTTAATCATGGTTAACGCCCCAATGGCGAGTGTAGTTCACTCCTAAGCTAATTCTATGAACCGTTCTAACTTACTAACAACACTGCAACTCACGAGGCTCGTGGACCGTTAACATTTAGGAGCGTCGTTCAATTTTGGACCAAGCTGCAACCGTTGGCCAACATCGTGTTATGATTTGCAACTTTAGTACTTTTGGGGACCAAAAGACAATCTGAACCCACTTTCGAGGACTATTTCAACAATTTTCTCTCAAATAATTTATATACAAAAAGTAAGGTACCCCAGTCCTTTATTTAAAAGTGGATATACAAAATCAAAAAAATTCCTTTTTTATTTATTTATAGATAAGAGCAGTTAATACAGTGGTAATAGAAGACTCTCACTATTAAACCTATTACAAAATATGAAGGGGGCATGATAAAAAATAAAAGTGTTTAACGACCTATTACAAAAGTGGAAAAACTAAAATCACCTATCTAAAGCAAAAATAGACAAAATTGTACTCCAGGTGAGGCAGGTGTCGCCAATCTGATCTGTCCAAAAAGATTTTCAAGCAGTCTTTCTGTTGAAATCAGGACAACATATAGCTAATACCGGTGAAAACAATAGATCAGTGAAGAGATGAAGAGATGTAGGATGAATGTTCTTAGCTAGGATGATTCCTAGTAACAGATCACATGCATAATACTTTCATCCAAATTCCTGGAACGTGAGCCGTCATCTCTTGGTCGCGAATGACAAGCAGGGGACAAAGTATCTGATAGGTCGGAGACAGAGGTAAGGGGCGCATCCAAGTGATCAAAAAGTTGAACCCTCCAGCTAGTTGTAGAAGTACTTGCAAAGGAGAACACCACCGAGACCCTAATACACCTACTGAATAAAAAAATTCATTAAAACTCGAGTCAAATACCACTAGCCTAATAGCCATCGGTACAATATTTGCATTTTTTTACATTTATATATAATATATATATTTGTATTTTTAACATATATATAGTATTTTTAACATATTGTATAGTTTATGAGATTCATTAATAATTTGCTCTTACGTTACATGTTAAGAACTAAATATGGTAACAAATGTAACATATATAATCATATAAGGTAACAATTTTCAAAAGATCCTACCATATTAATTTTCAAATGAACGGAAAAGAGAGAGATTCAGAAACAAGAATTATCTGGTGAGGAGACTGGAGTCAAAGGTCTGCTAATGACAAAAGAAGCAAATGGTGCGAGTAGTAGGGGTAAAGATAAAAATAGGGGCAACTGGAATAAAAGCGAGTTCTCAAGGGAAAAGATAACAAGGAGTTTTGCGGAACTTTGTTTGAATATTCAAAGAGCATGCAATGGGAGAAAAAATGTCCGATATAGTGGTCTTGTGTGGGTGAGAAAGGAGAAGATATATTGTGGCTACGCTTATCAGTTTGATCGTATGGAGTCTCCAATAGTTGGAGAATTTCCTTTTGATCCAGGAATAGAATGAAAATCTCGGCAAAGTCAATGGAGGAGTCTTGGGAAGATCTTACTCTCAGATGTCCAGGACAAAGATAATATCAATGCTCGTCTTCAAAATGGTAATATCAATGCTTGTCTTCAAAATGGTAATCTGGTTTGTTCTTCAGTTTTCTTTTCTCATATTAATTCATCGTATGCTTATTCTTGTGTCTCTAGTTGTTATAATCTAGAAATTCGAACTTTGATGGAACTTAACCTTTTTAATTATAGTTTCAAGGACTCGTTCCTCAATCGGTTTTTAGTCAATGCTGAAATAATATCCACCTCTGACATTGACCAAGAGAAGCTTGAGTTTCTCTTCTGCTCATGTCAAAACACTACATCCATTTGGTTTCATTATTCATTATCTAGTCGATTCATAGTCGACATTGCAAAAAGTCTTATCAGTAACATTGACCAAGAGAACCTTGAGTTTCTCTTCTGCTCATGTTACATTACCAATTCCCTTTATCTTCGCTCTCTACTCCATCAAGTTTGGTTTCTACATTCTAACAATTATGGACACAAGGTAATTTTAAGCATGAATTAATATTTGTTGTTATGAGTTTTGTCTTGTTTTTCGCATCTACCAGAAGTTTGCAGTTTACATCAAGGACAATATCCAGCGCATGGAGATTGCAAATTCTCGACTCCAGTTTTTGTTTCTATATTATGTATGTTTTTTTAAAACTCCATCTATTGGAGTTCTGTGAGCCGACAAGACTCGTTTGTAATATGTATAAACTATTTTTATTATGTAATGAAGTGAATTATCAAAACAAAAAAAAAGTTTCAAATGCAAATTTTTAATCAAATAATTTTTTTATCAACATCTTAATGTATATCTTAATGACATATTATAAAAAAATAGTAAAAGAAGTCCCACATAAAATTGTGCACATATAGCTTGTAGTGTTATAATGTCAAAACTCCATGTGAATCGGAAAACGAGTAGTATTAATGTGTATGGAGTCAACCAAAACAACGGAGTCGTGGTCCATCTGAGAAATCTGACCACCTGTTTGTCATAACTCGCAACTTTTTCTCACTTTGACATCGTTGTTTTAGTGCGGCATAAATTCTTTCACGCCTTACAACACTTTGCATCTGTTATAGTGGAATGAAATAGACAAAGTAATGGAATAGATAAAAAAATAAATGAATTAATGAATTTTATTACTTTCTTTGGTATATGAGTAGTAATGTGATTGAATTATCACATTACCCCCAATTTTTGTAATTTGATTATCTAGTAGGAGGTAATTATCCATTACCCCCAATTTGGACGGAATGGTTATTACCTCAAATGAGGTAATTCAATTAACTAGAGAATGCAATCAAAATTCATTGTTATCTACCAAACTAAGTAATACAAACTAATTTAATTTCATTCCTTCCTATCTCATTCCCGCGAACCAAGCACAACAAGGTTGCGTCTGGTATAGTGAAATAGAATGGTGTACGAATGGAATAGACAAAGGAAGGGAATGAATTAATGAATCTTGTTACTTTGTTTGGTATGTGAGTAGTAATAGAATGACTGCTGTGTAACGTGCATAATTTTTCTAATTTGATTACCTAGTAGGAGGTAATCATCCATTACCCCCAATTTGGACGAAATGGTTATTACCTCAAATGAGGTAATTCAATTAACTAGATAATGCAATCAAAATTCATTATTAACTACCAAACTAAGTAATACAAACTAATTTAATTTCAGTCCTTCCTATCTCATTCCATTCCCGCATATAGATAAGTTTTAAGGAATGGTATAGGAATGGAATAGACAAAGTAATGGAATATTGGAATGGAATGGTATAGGAATGAAACAGACAAAGTAATGTAATAGACAAAGGAAATGAATGAATTAATAAATTTTATTACTTTGTTTGGTATGTGAGTAGTAATGTGATTGAATTATCACATTACCCCCAATTTTTCTAATTTGATTAATTAGTGGGAGGTCATCCATTACCCCCAATTTGGGCGGAATGGTTATTACCTCAAATTAGGTAATTCAATTAACTAGGGAATGCAATCAAAATTCATTGTTAACTACCAAATTAAGTAATACGAACTAATTTAATTCCATTCCTTCCTATCTCATTCCATTCCCGCGTACCAAGCACAACCTAAGGGCATGTTTGTTAAATCCATTAAGTACTTAAAATTAATTAATTCAATACTTATTTCATTAGGTCTGTTTGTTAACAAAAAAATTAAGTACTTATTTCAGATCTGAATGAAATCCTTAACAAAATTTAAGTCAAAATTTGCTACTTATTTTTCTCCTCTTAATGACTGAATCCCACAATTCTCTCAAAAAAACAATTTGCCCAAATCTAACCTCAGAGATTTGCTACATTTTTTTCGCCTCAACACCTCTTATCCAAATTATCTACTTCAATCGATGAGGAAATTTCTTTCAAACGGATTAATAATATTTTTCTTTTTCTCTATTCAATTTATTTTTTTGATGTTATATATTTTCAATGTAATTCTCTATTTTAATTATGATTGTTATCTTATGGTTTAAACTGAATTTTCAGTTTCTTTCTTTTGCATCTTTTTGTTAATATTATTGTTAAAATATTTTATATTCATATTGATTTGGGTACAATTTTGCTTATTAGTTGCGATTGTGATTGTTGATAATGATTTATGTTGCCAATGGCTGTGATGGGTGAACAGTCCAACTACTATACATCTTGATATAATGTGTGTATAAAGAAGTGATTATGAGGCGGTCGATACATATATATGACTAATAATCATAATTTTTTGTTTGTTACGCCATGTTTATGTTATATTTTACTTTTTGGATTTTAGATATTATAACTTTTAATTAAATATTTAATATTTATTTACCTACATTAAATATCTTCTTTATAATTTATTGATATTAATTATATTGTATTAAGTTTAATATTTATTGAATCATGTACTTATATTTATTACTTTTTATAATTTAGATTATAATATTTATATAAATGATTTGTTTACATAATTTATATATATGAATGAAGTATGTTATGGGGCAATTTTGTGATAAGGGTAAAATATGTATTCAACATATTATATGTATTTGAGGTTAGTTTATAATATACAAAAATATAGTGGACCTCTTTTAAATAAACGAATCCCTCCCCCTTCACCCTTTGTCTTCTTCCCCTCCCTTCACATCCCCCAAACCCGCACCCACACTTCCATCAACCTCAAACCATTCGTCTTTGTTCAGCCGCCTACTTATCTTCTGCGCCCTCTCTCCATGTCTTCCTCACCAGTCCGCGACCCTCAGAGCCACCATTGTCGACCTTTTCCTTGGTCCGTCGACCTTCCTCGTCATTCCACCTTTTTCTCCAGTCGCCATCAGCCACCTGAAACCGTCGACCACCTTTCTCAGCTCGAATACTCCCGCCGACCTCGACCACCTTTCCAGCACGTTTTGTCCTCACTCACATGCTCACTGGGACACTTCCCAGTGGGTCACCCATCCTAGAATTACCACAGGTCAAGCACGCTTAACTTTGGAGTTCTTCAGAGTTGGGATACCGAAAAGAGATGCATCTTCATAATATGAGTAGTACCAATCAAATCAAATCATATCAAACATATCAACATCGCCCACTCTGGGCTGGGTATTACAGGCATCCCCAGGTCCAGGTTTGATTTTCTTTAATTGTTTTAATTCTATTTTCGTTTTATTTTTAGTCTTGTATTACATTATTCATTTTTAGTTATTATTTGGTTAATTGTTGCTAGGGTTCAAGGAAGTGTAGGTGCGGTTTGGGGGAAGATGAAGGGAGAGGGGAAGACGAAGGGGGGAGTGGGGGATGTATTAGTTTTATTTTTACAATTGGTCAATATATTTTTGTATATTATAAACTAACCTCAAATACATATAATATTTTGACTTCCTATTTTACCCTTCATTAATACTAAAAACTACCAATTTTATTGCAAAAAAATTCCTAAACTGAACAGTTAGTCATAGTTCAGGGGCCAAATTGACCTATTTAAAAGTTTATGGGACACATTGACCGACTTATAAGTTCAATCCTTATGAACTTATCCTTTCTTAAAATACCACTTTCATATTTTCTAACTTTTATGCGCCAGTTTTTTTATTTTCATGGTTTACTTTTTATATATGTTATTTTAACAATTTTTTTGTTATAATTTAATAAATTAATTTTGGGGAGCTTAAATTTATTTTCAAGGGAGCTAAAAGTATAATGTTTTTGTATCATATATTTTTCATATTTTGAGGTCTTATTATAACGGTACGGGGACACATGAGAGACATAACCATTAGTTCCCCTAAAAGTTTTTTTAGAATACACTCTCAACATCATTTTGTTATTTCCCAAGGTTTGCTTTTTCATATATATAGTTATGTACTTTGGTAGCTTTCCCTATTATTCATCCAAAATTAAAAAATAAATATTTTACATGTTTGTATAAATATTTAGCATAAATTATCGATGTTGATGTTATTTTTGATTTATAATTATATGTGATACCGGGCT
>QFAX02000680.1:0-47819 GCA_003412495.2 Echium plantagineum
AGTCAATACCTTATTTTGAGTAAAACCTTTTTAACAGGAAGTCTGGCTTTGAAAGTTAGAATTGTTGCCATTAGAGTCTCGTTTGATCTTGAAGATCCTTTTTACATCGACTCGTTTTGAACCTTAGGCAACTCAACTAAGTCCCAAACTTTGTTGTCATCCATTATTTCAACTCTTCTTCATGGCACTGAACCAAAGAAGCTGGTTCTTTATCAATGCTTAAGTCACTTCATGTTCAAGTGTATTAAACCACAAATCATCTGAATAGCTGATCTTTTCTGTCTTGAAGACTTCCTTAATGCTGTTTCTTGTGGTTCATTTGAATACTTGTCATTTGTGATGTCATTGTTAGGGCTCAATTGATATGATCATCGTGTGAGCCACCTTTTGAGAAGAGACACTTTGAAGAAACACTAGACGTGCTATCTCCCACTTGTTTCTCTTCAAAAATTCACCATTCGTGGTTCCCTCCCACTAACATGACCATTCTCAATAAATCGTGGCATTACCAGTTTCAACTATTCTCCTACATGGTTAGGACAATAGATATGTACCCCTTTTGACTTTCTGAATACGCGATTAAATTGTCAGAGATGGTTCTTAAATCGAGTTTCTTCTTATGTGGGTTAAATATTCTTACTTCTGCTTGGCAACCCCATGCACGTGTATGCTTTAAACTAGATTTCCTTTTTATCCATTAATTCATAAGGAGTCTTATGAACGGCCTTACTAGGAACCCTATTAAGCAAATATGCAGCAATCTTTAATGAATATGTCCACAAAGATAAAGGTACATTACTATTACTCATCAACATACTTCTCACCTTTCTATAAGAGTACGATTCGAGCCTTTCCAGCTACACCTTTTGATGTGGTGTGCCAGCATAGTGTATTGAGCATATGCCTCGACTTTCAAGAAACTTTTCAATGGACCAGGACATTGTCCATTTTTCATTGTATTTACCATAATATCACCACCTCTATCTGATCACAACCTTTACTTTTGTATCTAATTGCCTTTCTACCTCGTTAATAAACACCTCAAGGTGTTTACTGATTGAGACCTTTTTAGCAAAGATTATACATATCCATAACGTGAGTATCATCAATAAAGGTAATGAAATACTTTCCCCGCTCTATGATGGGGCTTCAAATGGACACAAATATCAGTGTGTATCAATTCAAGAAGTTTGTGCTTCTTTATGACAGCTTTCTTTGTAGTGTATTAGTTTGTTTGCCTTTAATACAATCAACAAACACATTTAAGTTTATATAATAATTGAGGAAGGATTTCACTTTTAACCAACCTCAACATCCTTTCTTTATATGACCCAGTCTTTGATGCCATAAGAAAGCAGAGTTATCATCCAGTGAACTACGTTTTACTACCAACAACTGTTCAATATTAAACAAGACTCACAAATTCATTATCAAGATTGAAACGATACAACCTTCATTAATGTACCACAACCATAATAGTACTATTCTTAAACAAGGAAAATGTACGGTTTTCTACTTGACATTAAACATACACTCATCCAACTTCCAGCGGGAACAAGATTCCTAGCATAATCAGGAACATAAAGACACTTTTCTAGATCTAGATGACGACTAGTCTCTAAGATCAATCTATAAGTCCGATTCCTTCAATATGTGCTTTCACTTGTTCCCATGAACAAATCTTTTTAGTTTCTCTAATGGGTTGGATCGAAAGGAATCTTTGTATAACATGAGAAACATGAGGTAGTTGCAATAGAATCTAACCACCAGTATTACTAGAAACTTCAATAAGGTTTGATTCAAAACAAACGGAAAACAATGTAAGTACCTTTCTTTTTGAACAATTCCTTTCTTTTTTGATAATCCTTCTTCAAGTGTCCAATCTTCTTACAGAAAAAAAAACACTTGATCTCCTTTTCCGACTTTGTCATCATTAGCCTATTGAGATTTTGTCATGGACAATGAGATGAATTGAGTGATCTTTTATTTTCTTTAGCCTCCCTTCCTCTTGAACCAACATGGCTTTGATTTCTTGAAAGTTCCATTTTTCCTTTAGAGTATTATAGTGTACTTGGAACTGACCAAAACTCAGGGGAGGAAGAGAGTTGATGGTGAATGGAACAAGAAATGTCTCACTCAATTCCATGCCCATTGTCCTTAACTTTGCTGCTTTTTGTTAGTCATGCTACTTACATGATTATGAATGGGTTTAGACCAATCAAATTTAGTAGTCGCTAACTCACTCATGAAACTTCTCATTTTGGACTTATCAGTAATGTCCGATTGAGAGCACTCTATGACTTTCATGAGAAAATTCCCTTCAAACTTATATATTAATACTTTGAGTTACTATGATAGATTCAAAAAACTTTAATAACATATATAAGTTCACCTTTGGGTGATCCTTAAACATGTAAATTTGAACGGTTAATCATATGCATAAATACATGTACGTATAATGGTTAATGACTCCAAAAGTACATGTTAAACATCTCTTATAATTATGTTATACTTGATAAAATGTCTAATAATTTCTATAGCTAGGCCACTTTGGTGACTAACAAGCTTGAACATATTAGACATTTAAACAATAATAACAATAGTAAGATATAATGTCTATGTAATAATTTGGCCACTTTGGTGACTAATAAACAATTTAAAATAGACAACTTTAATAATATCTTAAAAGATTATTATTCAATAACATGAGATAATCATCTATTTAGTTATTTATCGTGGCCACTTTGGTGACTAACAAGCATTATAAAATAGATAATTTACTGTAATATCTCAAAGTTTTTTGTAACCTATAATTGAGATAAAATATTAATTTAGTCATTTAGCTAGGCCACTTTGGTGACTAACAAGCACTTAAAACTAAATTAGTATTATAAACTATCATATCTCAAGATTTCATAACATTTAGTTGAGATGAAATATCAATTTACTCATTTAGCTCGGCCACTTTGGTGACTAACAAGCACTTGAAAAGTAAATAGATATTATTGATTAGCATATCTCAAATTTGCACAATTTATATAATAGGAGATAAAATATCTATTTAACAATTTAGCTAGACCACTTTGGTGACTAACAAGCTTTCTTAATAATAGATATTTTTAATTATCTCCAAATATGTGCAAGGCAAATTTAATACGTTTACACATTTCTTTTCCCATCATATATCAAAATCATGATACCATTATAAAGAAATTATAATATCTCAAAATTTGCACAATTTATATAATAGGAGATAAAGTATCTATCTAACAATTTAGCTAGGCCACTTTGGTGACTAACAAGCTTTCTTAATAATAGATATTTTTAATTATCTCCAAATATGTGCAAGGCAAATTTAATATGTTTACACATTTCTTTTCCTATCATATATCAATATCATGATACTCATTATAAAAGAAATTATGTGAACAAAGAACATGTATGTATAAATATAACATTACACATTTATCAAACAATTGACAATCCAATATACCTTTTATGTCATATAATACAATAACCCTTAATATACATGATCAAATATTGTCAATTATTGTGATGAATATTTAAGCAAAATAATATAATATTATAATGAAAAATTAATAATACATCCATTTATATATTTCATATTCATAGCGGAAGCAATAAAACATATTTAACAATTCATTTAGGCTAAATAACAATTCATGTAATAATCAAGAGTGTTCAACCATGCTCATGATACCAATTGTAAACATAAAACTATTATATTAGGATCTTTACACTCTAAATTATATACACGATGATCGATAATAATACAAGGACATACCTTGATCCATGATGAGAGTTTGATGAAGATCACTTAACTAAGCCTCTTCCTTTTCTCTTCTCTACTCTATCTTTTATTTGTGTTTTTCAGATGGTGTCTAACAATGATGCATAGGTCCCCTTTATATAGTAGTAGTTATCAACCCAAAGGTCTAATACTACTAATGATCACCCTAAATGCATCCTTAATGAGTGAGATGAGAGGGCTAGAAGTTATGCCCACTAATTATAATCCTTAATGTATAATAACCATCACATTAAACCTTAATATTATAATTAGATTTTAATATTACATGGACCATAAAATATTATTTAATAGAAATAATCTAACACAAAGGACCCATAGTTATGTCAGCAAGCCAATGGTATAATTGAACAAGTTAGGTACATTGCACAAGGAGATTGTGGCAGAATTAGAGATATACGTTTCCATATATATACTGCTATTCTTGCATACTGCCAAAACTATTGATAACTGAGATATAGTGTAGTGAAATTTACGTCATTACAAAAAGATAATCACAATGACATGAAGTTTACTTACTCGGATAGAGTCGATTTGACAGTCTCCTGGAACTAGAGTCGATTTGACAGTCTCCTCCAGATCAAGCCATTCCTGTTTTAATTATATACGGATTAAAAATGAGGTAAGACCAACATATACATCACAAGGCATACAATAGCACAATAACAGATACCTTATTCACGACAAAAGAATTGAATTTCTCTTTGGCAATTTCTTCGCATCGGACAGTAGCCATCATGACCTTAAATAAATTTCAACAGTTTATTAATCACATAGCTCTTGGTAGTAATTTGACCCGAAAAAATATTCCAACTCCAACCTTATGGGCAGGTAAGTTCAGGTCTTTGTTCTCCTTTATAATTTTCCATATCTGTTGGGCACTGAAGGCAAATTCTGAAGCAGGCACTACTGCCCGCCTGTCTCCATCAAGTCCCCCGGGTGCAATCGAATGATAGAAACGCTGTCTGAGATCAGCCACCTTCACCATTAAATAACTATAGAAGGTTCCATCCCCACACACTGAGCCATCCAAATACCTTTTGTGGTTTGAAACCTAAACCAAAAGAGATCCAGATAATAATATCTATCAAGTTACACCAGAATAGTAGAAGGAGAAGATTATGGATAATAATCATGTTCAAGTATACTCACCTCCCTTTTAAAGCATCCATCTCTCTGAAGTTTGTTTGAAGATCAATGAGGTTGTTGAAGGGGAAGGGCGAACAACAAGTGCAGAAAAAGAAATACTCCTTTTTAATACGAGTATTGTATGATGCTGATAGGAAAGAGTACGCTGCTAAACTATCTCTTTCGAAGAAACTTCAGAGAGATGGATGCTTTAAAAGGGAGGTGAGTATACTTGAACATGATTATTGTCCATAATCTTCTCCTTATACTATTCTGGTGTAACTTGATAGATATTATTATCTGGATCTTTTTTAGTTTAGGTTTCAAACCACAAAAGGTATTTGGGTGGCTCAGTGTGTGGGGATGGAACCTTCTATAGTTATTTAATGGTGAAGGTGGCTGATCTCAGACAGCGTTTCTATCATTCGATTGCACCCGGGGGACTTGCCGGAGACAGGCGGGCAGTAGTGCCTGCTTCAGAATTTGCCTTCAGTGCCCAACAGATATGGAAAATTATAAAGGAGAACAAAGACCTGGAGTTACCTGCCCATAAGGTTGGAGTTGGAATATTTTTTCGGGTCAAATTACTACCAAGAGCTATGTGATTAATAAACTATTGAAATTTATTTAAGGTCATGGTGGCTACTGTCCGATGCGAAGAAATTGCCAAAGAGAAATTCAATTCTTTTGTCGTGAATAAGGTATCTGTTTTTGTGCTATTGTATGCCTTGTGATGTATATGTTGGTCTTACCTCATTTTTAATCCGTATATAATTAAAACAGGAATGGCTTGATCTGGAGGAGACTGTCAAATCGACTATAGCTCCAGGTTTCGGTCATAGTAAGTAAACTTCATGTCATATGTCAACTACTCAGTAGCCACTAGCCAGTACATATAAATCTTCAAATTTCTATGACTTGAGAACACACAACAACCACGTGCTCTATATTAACCTTTCTGAATTTGAGAAAATAAGTAACCAAGTTTCTAATGCACCAATATCACTAACTTTCAGAAGAACAAAAAAAGTTTCTAATGAACCACGATTGATCAACAAACCTAACTATCAAACTTTCGGTAATCATCAAGAGTAAATAAAACAAACAATAAAGCTTCGGTGTTTATTACATAAATAACAAGTTAAAGCTCAGTTCAACTGCAACAAATTCATATAATTCTTACAATTGTATAACAAAAAGTCCATTCAACTAAAAAGAAGACACATTCAACTTGAGATATTCATTGATAATTTTACTTAAATTATACGAGTATGAATTAACCAAAGCAAGGAGAATTTACGTACCCATCGAGCAAGTTTCAAAGATTAATGTTGATTTTAGAGAATTATATGAAGTAGACACATGCATTAATTTATAGCTAGCATATTTTGTGTTATTTCCATAAATATTTGGCAATAATTTTTGGGCAAGCAACCATAATTATGTTTCCAAATTTTTTTGGCAATATTACGTTTAAATTTGGCAGTATTATGTTTAAATATAGTGTAGATTAAGTTTTAGTTTTTTGGCAATATTATGTTTAAATATAGTGTAGATTATGTTTAAAATTTTTGGCAATATTATGTTTAAATATAGTATGATATTCATAAGAAACGACTAATTCACCTTTTACCTCTTTTATGTTTTTACTTTACTTAATTTCTATTACTTTTATACTTTACCTTTTCATATATAAGTTCGTCGATCTTCAATATAATATTTCTTAATATTTCAATAAAAAAAAAACAACACTATCCTAAACATAACTTTGACATAAATTAATAGTTCATTGGTTGTAAAATAATTGATCATCTAATTAAACAAAAAACTATTACGAGTTAGAAAATATTTATATCTTGCATAATAATATATGTAATTACACTCAAAACAAAATCATTTGTAAAGCCAAAAGAACTAGGGTTTTGATTTTTACAATCTAAACATTGATTGTTACACTTCATTTTCTCATTTTAGCCTTTATTTTACTCTATGAACATCTATAAGAAATAATAAAGTAGAGTGTGGTTATCAAATTTGGAATGTAAAAATCAAAGGAAACAAATTAATGTCAAAAATAAAAAATTAAATTCAAAAATATATTATATTTATGAAAAATATATAATTTAATATAGAAAACAATATTTTGCAAAACACAATTTATTATGAAGTGGAGAAAGTAATATAGATAAATAATGGAAAATACAGAGTAAATATATACTCCGCACAGTGTTTGAAGAATGTAAATAGTGTTAACACATATTGCATATTTGACGGGATCCACTATACACACCCAAATAGTAGTTTATTATAGTAATAAATGACTATTTTATCCCTTTCATTTAACTCCTTCACCTACTACTCTTCCAAATAAAAAGACAAAATCGTCATTTGATACTACAGGAACTCACTATTTGGGTGTATATAACAGATCAGATATTTGACGTATAATATAGCTTCCGACAGTATCGGGATTGCACAGGAGAGAATTTATGTAGCCACCCTCCACGTACTCATGTCTTCTTTATTCATATCACTAAAAACATTTTACCTCTTTGTATGTTCCCTCCCTAACATTTTGCGGGAATCCAATTATACATAATTTTATTTCTATAATAGCTATAGAATTTTCATTAATCGGGTGTGGGCCACACCCATATAAGGAGAGAGAGCACACTTCATAACCAAAAAGGCACCATCTTAAAACTAATTGGTGATAAGTGGAGTTGCTCCCTAGTTTATTAAGTGATAAACTTTCTCCTATATTTTCATTGTGGGACTTTCACATGTGACAATTTGAGCTCATTTGGAGCAATCTTAACAATAGCAAAAAGATTATTTTTAAATTAATTCGAAAACATAGAATGCTATAGTATTTGCTGCTCTTCTCTTTTATAATAAATACTCTCCCCAATTCAAAAAAAATGTATTTCTGGACATTTCACATAAATTAAGAAACAATCATTACATTGACATTTTCAATCTATGCCCCTATAAAGCAATCATTAATAATCCAATTATCACTTAACTATATGATGCAATCAGTATTTTTTTGAGTTATTTTATGCAAATAGGGGTATTAAAGGAAAAAGTGGTATATTGTACATTGGTTTATGTAAAAAGACTTTTTTTTTGATATTGTTAAAATGTCTAGAAATACATTTTTTTTTGGGATTGGAGGGAGTATAAAAAAAGGTTTTATGAGACATTGTTTCTGATTTTATGTCTTATTAATCCTTTCCCTTACAGAGCTATTACTAAAATATATTTTTTATTTACAATTTCGTCTGATTAAAAAGCCATTAGGTGACAGACTAAACTACATTATATAATACTCCCTTCATTTCGATAGGTTTGATTGTTTGGGGAAAAAAGTATTTTATTAAGTAATGGTGCAAGATTACTAATATGTATTATATGGGCAAAAAAGAGAAAATAGACTTAAAAGTTCATTGAAAATGTAAATAATTAAATATTTTGAAACATGATAAAATTTCTAAATAATCAAACATATTGAAATAAAAGGAGTACAAAATAAAATGTAAATAGTGTTAGTACATTATTTTGATATGGAGTATCAATGAGCTTGATAGAATATAAACATCCACCTACATTTCATATTTCCAAAATATCAATTAATTTAATAGGACCCACCTCCATTTTTAAACACACGTGCTTTCCCACAATATATAACTAGCTTCAAAGCATTCATTTATTTTTGCATATCCAATGTCCAAAAACACTCTCTTTTTACTTCCACTCACTTGAATTTTGACTTCATCTATATTATTGCAGTAGAAATGGGCAAATGACATCTAGGTCCCCGAGTTTTATGTTAAATATCAATTAGGTCCTTGAGTTTTTTATATTACCACTTTAGGTCCCTGAGTTTTATCTTATATGTCAATAGGGTCCTCTGACATTAAATTAAATACATTATTGACCATTATACCCCTCTTTTATAAATAACTCAACATTTAATTAATTTTTATCTATTAAAAGTACTTTATTTTTTGTTCATAATTTAATTATTAAAATTTAATCAATAATATTAAAATTAAATTGATAATTATGAAAAATTAAAAGTATATATATTTACATAAACTATCCAATTTGAATATATAAAATTATATATACTATAATTATTTAAATTGCTAAGCTATCAAATTATTTTTTATTATACAAATTTAATTAAGTATTAATAGTTTATGGGGTATAAAGGTAATTGAGCAACTCAAAATTGATGCAAGGACCTAAAATGATAATATAAAACTCTCAGGGACCCAATTGACATTAAAGATAAAATTCAGGGACCCATATGTCATTCGCCCCAGTAAAAACACCTCATTTATTACATTCATTTGAACTTTTTTTTTTGATACTTAAGAGCAATATTACATGAAATGTTTGTGCAATGGAAGGATAGTGTCTCTTCCATTGCACTTCTTCGAGAAGGTACTAGAGTATTCGTCATAATAAAAGTACATGGCAGATTACTTTGGCTAGGAGATTACTTTACATTACAGGATCACAAACATGGCAGAATTTTTTGTTACAAAATCGGAAGCAAGGAACAAGGCTTCACTGGAGGTCAATTTTCATCCCCTTCCGCTCGGACAACTTCAGGCATTATATATAACTAGATATTTGTATACAGTCCAGCCTGTGCGAAATCGTGCATCGTATTTATAATATATGATCTTTTATTAGCAAATAAATATAATATTTCTATGTAATATTATTATTTAATTCATCTTAAATAACTAAATCTAAATTTTATGTTCAAAATAATATAATTTTTGCTAAATCATTTTAAAAAAAATAAAGGTAAAATATAGTAATGTTTATGAATAATTATTGTATATGTTTATAAAAAACTAAATAAATTTAATGAAAAATATCTCCTATATAGTAGGAGAACATGGGGCTTCATATTACTTTAAAATAACTTCTAACTCCCCCCTTCCCCAATTATATATAGTAAGATATATAGTAAGATTAGTTAATTTTTAAACTATTGTTTGTTATTTTTTGAGCTATGACTATTGATTATTAGTTCATCTAGTATCTATTATGAGCAGTTAATTTTGTTTTCTTTTTATAAATTAACGATCAATTATGAATATAAAGGTATTATAAATAATTAATACAAAATTTTTTAGTTAATAGAGAGTTAAAGTATAATAAACAAATATAAGACATGACCTCTTATATGAAAGGTTGGATCGAATGTTATTGGGCTATTAAGTGATTGACACGAGTAGTTAATTTTTAAAGATAGAACGGAAGAGTTTAACTATTGAGGTGTGATTAAATTAGTTTTCTTTACCCTATTTTTATTGTTGGGGGTTTAAGTATAAAGGTTGGATTGTCACCTTAATGGCCTATTGCTTCATGTTCAGGAGAGTAGCGAGAAGATAAATCGCGGGATGTGCGTCAGATGGTCAGGGGACTTGAGGTTGTCCGTTAACTACTTTCACAACAGATTCTACTTCATAGGCTCAAAGCCACACGCTTCAGAAGAGGCAAAGCGTGATGCTACTCACTTCAAACCACACGCTCCGATAAGGCGATAACAATTATCTGAGACCACTAAGAGAAACAGGTCCTAGAACACCAGCATTCCATGTTTGAAAATGTGGACCAATGTTTTGCAGAAGTAGAAAATATGCTTGATAAGTAGGTGTAAGAAGCACGAGACAATTGAATATCTATAATGAGACCTTATGATGTTGTGTGCTAACTCCTGTTATCATGGAAAACTAGATATGTATTTCAAGCTTAGATCATGTCACTCTAGCCAATGACTATATGCAGGGTATATTGATGGCTAATAAAGAAAGATTATATTTTAATTGCATAATGAATAAATAACAATTAATCATCCATTGTTGATATCTAAAAACGAAAGCGTCAATTGTAATGAATTGGAAGTACTAATATAAAATTAAGAAACTACCCCCTTTTTATAATACCCTTTAACTAAAAAAGTTTAAAAAAAGAACACTACTTTGGAAACAAAATCAATACAGCCCTGGAAAGTATGAGCATGCCCTAATACATGTGAAGAGGTTCCTTTCAAAGGGGTCGAATAGTAGATAGTCTTCAACGAATAAACAGACAAGTTGTTTTCGAATCGACCCTAAAGTGAAGTGCAAATATGAACACAAAAAATGCAATGTATATGCATACCTCAGGTGTGCTTCTTGGGTAACGAATGGAACCAGAGATAAGAATTATTCTTCTTTGTCCATTCACAATGATGGCCTTATGGTCATATGAAACTGAAGCTTCATGTAACGACCCGTCCCAGGTGGGCCCGCCCTGAGGTTAGGCTCGATAACAAATCCGAAACCAGAGTCACCACTCGATGGATGACTCGATAAGTAAAACATTTTTCAAATGACCAAAGGAATTAAAATACATAAATAAATAATGTAAAATCTGGTTTACTGAAAAGGGTTAAAACATATCCATCGGGGTTCAATACCCTACACCCACAATCATCAAATACAACCAAAATCTCAGTATACAAGTCAATAGTGCCCGACAAAGGTAAAACAGGAAACATAGAGGAACACGAAACAAGCACAGCTACGACTGAGGGAGATCCTAATGCCACCATCGCCAGGGTCAACGCACACTACCACGCCACTAACCTGCTAAAGAATAGGTCCCCGAAGGGGTCAGCACGACGGCTGGTGAATACTTCTCACGAGTGGCTACCACCCCACATACGTGATACGAAAGCAAGTGATAATAATATACGCGGAATAAAAATGCTCAAGACATAAGTCAATGATCTCGGAATGATAAACAATATAACCACACAAATGCAATACTAAATGCACTGGATCCGGACTTTCGCACTGTACAGTACTCTACCTAGCTCAACCTGCAGGGAGACCAACCCATATAATCATCACACATCTCGTCATCCACACATCTCATCCATCACACATCACAACATCACACAAAACCCCTGTACTCCGCATATGGGCCCATCACAATCATGGCGCCCCGTCAATCCTACGTTGCCGGATCTGGACACCACACACAACACATATACGACCCGTAGGTCCACCCTAACATCTCTACTCATGCTCAATGCTCAACAGTAATCATCATAATGCATCAATATGTACTATCATTACCACACAACACATACAAGAGTAATAACAACACGTGAGTAAGAACTCACCTCAAGCACAGCAACGAACAGCAAAACTCCGAGTCTCAAACCGGAACTCGTATCGCACAGTAGGACCTATATATCACATATACTCTACGTCAAACACTACTCATAATACACCCCTTCCCACTCGCAATTGTTTAATCCTTAATTAGATAAACATGTACAACTTTTAGTCAAACTTGGAAAATGATGATTTTGCCCTTGGGCGGAAAATGACCATTTTACCCCTGGGTCCCACTTGGTCAAACCTAGTCAAAGTCAACTATGGTCAACTCTCGGAAAACATTCAAACTTTATTCTCATATCATGCCAAGTCAATCACTTATCTTATTCTAAGATTAAATCCTTACTTCTAGTGAAATTACGCTTTTGCCCCTCAATTATACTTAGTTGCACCCTTGCCCCAATTTCCACCTTTATAACACTATGACCTCAAAATCAATTTAAATTACATCTTAGGCCCCAACATGCCCCCTTTAACCTTTCAAAGCACATTATCATTCACTATTCTCATAACTTTACATTTTAGCCCCTAAATTTATTAATTCTAATTCTAACCCAATTTATATCACATTCTTAATAATTTAACACTTATAAATAATAATTACTTATTTTAAACCTTCATATAATTAACCTTAGCACCCAAGCTCATATTTTATATCATAACTTATATCTTTTCACAAAAGCCCCCAAACTTGTCTATAATTGCACTTTAAGCTCAATTCTTTCATACTAACCCAATATTCATACCAATAACAATCTAATACTCCATATCAAACCTAAATCAAGTCTCCAAACTGTTCGAACCATAACTCGCCCCTAACTTCACCAATTTGGACTTTCTGCATCACTTACGCTTCCTATTTCAACCCGAAATCAATCTAATGCAACCTAATCACCTTAATTGACCCTAAGTAACAATGTAACATATATCATCAAAATTGCAAGTCTTAAATCTGTCCTAGGGCTGTTCGAACTGTCCTATGCCCCGAAACCATCCAATTATCATCTAAACCTCATTTTCTAATCCCAAACGATCGACAATTACGTTAAACACTTAAACCCCATGAAAGTCGAACCATTGGTGCACTAAATAAATTTGAATGCAGCTGCCCAGTTCCAATATGATGTGTATAATCAGTTTATACATGTTTTAAATTCGAAATAACATCATACAATGACGAATTAATCACTAACATCGCAAAAACAAAGATAAAAATCGCCCCTTTTTAAAACTTAATGAAAAACGTAGCTATAGTGGACCAAAATTGGCGAATTATACCTTATATCGAAGGGAAATTCATGAAGAAGAAGATGTTCGGAAGCGATTGCAAAAAGAATCAACCGATTTGCGCTAGAATTGAGGAAGAACGACGCGTTTTCTGGTGCACTATGCATCAAAAACGGGATTTGGGTCAAAGGTGATTTCTCACTCGATATAGAACCAAATTGAGCGAGTTATACCTTGAATCGAAGAGGGGAATGTGAGGATGAAGCTACTAGGTTCGATCTGCAATTTAGATGGATGAATTTGGTCGAAAATTGAGGGAGAACAGTCAGTTTTTCTGCTGTGGGTAAGGAGAGGCGCGATTGCCTTGGGGTGGGGGAGGTTTTTTCTGATTTTTCCTTTGTCCAATTGTGCCCCAAATCTTCTATTATATCAAGGGAAGCCCAAATAGTTTAGGGTCCACTAATCCAGCTCGATTTGACTCAATAATCTAAAGAAATCAAGCCTTTAACAAGCTCCGAACTATAGTTAGCAAGTTACATGAGTTTTATATAATAGGATATATTTTTTTTATTCGAGTTAGGCCACAATATTACAATCTACCCCCCTCAAATAATTTCGTCCTCGAAATTTGCCCAACGACATAATGCTTCTCAACAACACAACTCAAACAAGAACTTTTCGTTTACCTCCGAACATATTGACCCCATGGCCATCACGTTCCACCTCTCGCAGTTAACATATATGTTTTCCCTACATCTCATCACACCTGTCTATTACCTCGAACACTTCCATACCTTATACCTAACATCGTAATATGATAGCATACGAACCCACATAGTATAAGTCAACTTACTAATCTCAGCATATTGTACTCCACACGCCTTTCACTACAACTAACTAATACATATCATATATTCATATATCAATATACCCAACTTCGCACATCATAACTGAACATAAATCTCACCCTCAATAACCAGGTATCTGGTATGACAATAAGTCCAACTTCATATATGACAACTGTCCCTTTGTTAATTCGTTTACCCACCTAATAACATGATAACTTGATGTATTATCCCTCACATATCCCAATATGAAATTTGTATATCATCATACCTCTTTAAACCAAAAGTACCATCTTCCCACCTAGCAATATTTACCATTGTTTGAAATAACATCATTGCATACTATTCATAGCCCTTAAGTACCACCTAGTGATGTGGTTTTCAATGTTTCATAGCCTTTGTTCATCTCAATTAACCAACCAGGATAGTCATCATATTAAATAACTCATGTTGTACCTTAACATCACTATCATTCCATGAAAAATGCTCCACGTAATATCATTACCATAAGTTTCTCTTGATCAGCAACGCCAAAGTATTCAAGATTCCATCTCTCTATACCATATTCACACTGACATCCTCATATTATTGTTAACTGTCATTTCCCCATAATGATACCACTGCTATCATATTGATCATAATAATACCTTCTTAATCCTACTATCAAGCCTTAGATCATACACGTTATAAACATATACCCTCACCATTATCAATTAAATCCTCAACCGCTTGCCACAACTACTCCTTCTACATATAGTATAATAATTCCATATAAGCCACCCTACGTATGAAATACTACCTTTACGCATTCTCCACGAGTTCCGTAATTACCCTTGTCACCTGATCAACGTAGTCAATATATATACATTCACTCCGTCTCAACGTCATCCATTGAATATCGTTATATGTAAAATCATTTATTCAACATATATATACACACCTACTTTAGTCATAGCTCTATCTTGCCACTAATATCAACCTCTTATTCTTCACCGTCATGATATCATCTCAACAATTGTTTTATAACAAGCAATAATATTAAATATTCATCTCACGAATCACATAACATATTCTTACATCACCAAAATGCCAATAACCATCATCTCCTCGTCAAGATTTGAATACCAATAGAACATCCTAATAACGCCTCTTCCTAATCTTACACCAATACAAATCCACTAAAGTATACCTTACATCATAGGTATAGCTCCACATGCACTTCGGATAATATTACCAAATCGTACATTTCACATAATGCACTCAACATGTATCCCATCTTAATCAACTCACGTATTTTATATATTAACAAGTTGAGCTCATACATCAAAACTCATCATATATCAACTCATATAATGTCATCATACTTAATAACTCTACATTCTAGTCATCCCCAATCAAAATATTCAACAAGTTTCTGAATATACACCATGTTATCAACAACTATCCACAACTTACCACTCCTTACCAATAATTTTAAAGAAAACCAGCATTATGCATAATGTCCAATCAGTTTAACACTCGCAAGTCTTTTAAACTATTCCAAAACTTATCCCATAGGTTGCTTCTGACTAAACTCATCTCATTCTTACTGCAATCAATCCAATCACATATTTTATCCTTACATCTATTCTCATATTATTTACAATCCTTATATACAGCCACCTGGTCAACTTGTCACATCATCGTACTTTAGCACAACCATATCATTGGTCCCTTCTCCTTGTTCATCTTAATCAATCAACCGCGTCAATCATCGTACCCAATAACTCTTAATGTACCCTAATATATACTCATCTTTCCAACTTGCCATTCATCATATCAACCTATTCGTGCTCATTAAGATATTTTCTTAGTTCAGCCAATCCTTGATCGTACTATATATGTAACCCAACTATGGGAACACTGATAGATGCCTTATAAAATCACCTTCATTCTCTTCGTACTCCTACCTTGATCCCCACATTCTATTAATTAGCTTATCCAATCATCCAGACTAATCGTTTCCATTAACAACGTCTCATCTTAAGTCTCCACTATTCCTCAATCATGTGTAATATCCCCACTTAGGTTCCAGAGTGTGCTACCCCTCGCCATCACACAATCACCGTTCATCCTTTGCCCACCTTGCCACTTACATGGGTTTTATCAACCTTAAGTTTCCTAACTTCCTTTCAATTATCTTAGGTATTATCATCCTTTATCAGATTCCGACCCAATAGAGTCATACATTTTCTCCCATGGGAACCTAAATTGTGAAACTCCATTCCTTGTTGTTCACATCCCATGGGAATCTAATACTACTAATGATCACCCTAAATGCATCCTTAATGAGTGAGATGAGAGGGCTAGAAGTTATGCCCACTAATTATAATCCTTAATGTATAATAACCATCACATTAAACCTTAATATTATAATTAGATTTTAATATTACATGGACCATAAAATATTATTTAATAGAAATAATCTAACAATCTCCCACTTGGTCCATGTATTATTTGATGATTCAAAATTAACCATAAATGTACACCTTTCAATGAATCAACATTTTCAATTCTATAATATGAAATAAACCAACCGGATCATGGCGGTCACAAGTCATACAGGCGACATGATTCCTTCCATGTATCACAAGTCAATCTAATTCAAAATACTTTTATTGTGAAGAACTTTAAGTCACAACTTTCATGGAGATTACTTTGTTGTCTCATCATAACAATCCATGTACATAACTATAATATGGACAACATTTTATGAAGCAAAAACATAACTTTTATTGAATTCACAAGGGTCAACTTTTATATGAGCAAAACCGTTCATACATATGTATAATATTCATTTTCAGTTAACAGGCTTTTCTATAATACCCATTCTTTCTACATGGCCAATGTAAGTCATGGGTGGTAATCCTTTAGTTAACGGATCCGATACCATTAAGTTTATACAAAGATGCTCAATAGACACCTTCTGTTTTTGCATTTCTTCTTTGACAGATAGGCACTTAATATCCATATGTTTTGTACCTTTCGAGTACCTATCATATTTACAGAAGAAGACAGTAGCGGAATTATCACAATAAATATTCTTGACGGCTTGGCTATACTGTCGATAATTCCAAGTCTTAAGATAAAGTTCCGCAACCATGGAGCAAGAATTGTTGCCTCAAAGCATGCAACAAATTCGGCCTCCATTGTGAAAGTAGCAATGACCGACTGCTTCTCACTTTCCATGATATAGCTCCCCAGCTATTAAGAATGTCTACCCAAATGTAGACTTTCTTGAGTCCAAACATCTAACATAGTCTGAATCTGTATAACCAATCGCCTCAAGGCTATCTGACATTTTATAAGTAAGCATGTAGTCCTTGGTGCCTTGTAAATACCTAAGGACTTTCTTTGCAGCCTTCCAGTGGTTCATTCCAGGATTACTTTGATATCGTCCAAGCATACCAACAACATAACTGATATGTGGACGAGTACATGTCTGAGCATACATCAGACTCCCAACCACTGGTGCATAGGGAATATCTTTTATCTCTTTTCGTTCCAAATCACTTTTAGGACATCGGAACAAACCGGACTTGTCCCCTTTCTGAATGGGAAAAATTCCGAAAGCACTTTTCCATTCTAAACTTTTCCAAACTTTTATTGATGTAAACTTTCTGTGATAGGCCTAATATTCCTTGGGATCTGTTACAGAATACTTCGATGCCAATCACATATGATGCTTCACTCATGTATTTCATATGGAAATTATTAGAGAGGAATTTCTTTACGTCATGTAACAAACCAAGATCATTAGCAGAAAGGAGAATGTAATCAACATATGAGACTAAAATGATAAGCTTACTCCCACTGACCTTCATGAAGATACACCTGTCCACGGTGTTTTCTTCAAACCTATATGATGTGATGGTATTTTTTTAAACTTTAGATACCATTGTCGAGAAGCTTGTTTTAGTCCATATATTGACTTCTTTATCTTACACACCAACTGTTATTTTCCAACGGTTACAAAACCATCTGGCTGATCCATATAAACTTCTTCCTCTAAGTCTTCATTCAAAAGGCAGTTTTGACATCCATTTGGTGAAGCTCTAGATCATAATGAGCCACCAAAGCCAAAATAATTCTTAAAGAATCCTTCTTAGAAACTGGAGAGAAGGTTTCTTTATAGTCAATACCTTATTTTTTGAGTAAAACCTTTTTAACAGGAAGTCTGGCTTTGAAAGTTAGAATGTTGCCATTAGAGTCTCGTTTGATCTTGAAGATCCTTTTACATCCGACTCGTTTTGAACCTTTAGGCAACTCAACTAAGTCCCAAACTTTGTTGTCATCCATTATTTCAACTCTTCTTTCATGGCACTGAACCAAAGAAGCTGGTTCTTTATCAATGCTTAAGTCACATTCATGTTCAAGTGTATAAACCACAAAATCATCTGAAATAGCTGATCTTTTCTGTCTTGAAGACTTCCTTAATGCTGTTTCTTGTGGTTCATTTGATACTTGTTCATTTGTGATGTCATTGTTAGGGCTCAATATTGATATGATCATCGTGTGAGCCACCATTTTGAGGAGAGACACTTTGATGAGAAACACTAGACGTGCTATCTCCCACTTGTTTCTCTTCAAAATTCACCATTCGTGGTTCTCTACTCCCACTAACATGACCATTCTCAATAAATCGTGCATTACCAGTTTCAACTATTCTCATACTATGGTTAGGACAATAGAATATGTACCCCTTTGACTTTTCTGAATACGCGATTAAATTGTCAGAGATGGTTCTTAAATCGAGTTTCTTCTTATGTGGGTTAAATATTCTTACTTCTGCTTGGCAACCCCATGCACGTGTATGCTTTAAACTAGATTTCCTTTTTATCCATAATTCATAAGGAGTCTTATGAACGGCCTTACTAGGAACCCTATTAAGCAAATATGCAGCAATCTTTAATGAATATGTCCACAAAGATAAAGGTACATTACTATTACTCATCAACATACTTCTCACCATTTCTATAAGAGTACGATTCGAGCCTTTCAGCTACACCATTTTGATGTGGTGTGCCAGGCATAGTGTATTGAGCACATATGCCTCGACTTTCAAGAAACTTTTCAAATGGACCAGGACATTGTCCATTTTCATTGTATTTACCATAATATTCACCACCTCTATCTGATCTCACAACCTTTACTTTTGTATCTAATTGCCTTTCTACCTCGTTAATAAACACCTCAAGGTGTTTACTGATTGAGACTTTTTATGCAAAAGATATACATATCCATAACGTGAGTAATCATCAATAAAGGTAATGAAATACTTTTCCCCGCTCTATGATGGGGCTTCAAATGGACCACAAATATCAGTGTGTATCAATTCAAGAAGTTTTGTGCTTCTTATGACAGCTTTCTTTGTAGTGTATTTAGTTTGTTTGCCTTTAATACAATCAACACATACATTTAAGTTTATATAATCTAATTGAGGAAGGATTTCACTTTTAACCAACCTCAACATCCTTTCTTTAGATATATGACCCAGTCTTTGATGCCATAAGAAAGCAGAGTTATCATCCAGTGAACTACGTTTACTACCAACAACATGTTCAATATTAAACAAAGACTCCACAAATTCATTATCAAGATTGAAACGATACAAACCATTCATTAATGTACCACAACCATAATAGTACTTATTCTTAAACAAGGAAAATGTACGGTTTTCATACTTGACATTAAACATACACTCATCCAACTTCCAGCGGGAACAAGATTCCTAGCATAATCAGGAACATAAAGACACTTTTCTAGATCTAGATGACGACTAGTCTCTAAGATCAATCTATAAGTCCGATTCCTTCAATATGTGCTTTCATCTTGTTCCCATGAACAAATATTTTTAGTTTCTCTAATGGGTTGGATCGAATGGAATCTTTGTATAACATGAGAAACATGAGTAGTTGCACTAGAATCTAACCACCAGGTATTACTAGGAACTTCAATAAGGTTTGATTCAAAACAAACGGAAACAATGTAAGTACCTTTCTTTTTGAACCATTCCTTTCTTTTCTGATAATCCTTCTTCAAGTGTCCAATCTTCTTACAGAAAAAAAACACTTGATCTCCTTTCCGACTTTGTCATCATTAGCCTTTATTGAGATTTTGTCATGGACAATGAGATGAATTGAGTGATCTTTTATTTTCTTTAGCCTCCCTTCCTCTTGAACCAACATGGCTTTGATTTCTTGAAAGTTCCATTTTTCCTTTAGAGTATTATAGTGTACTTGGAACTGACCAAACTCAGGAGGAAGAGAGTTGATGGTGAATGGAACAAGAAATGTCTCACTCAATTCCATGCCCATTGTCCTTAACTTTGCTGCTTTGTTAGTCATGCTACTTACATGATTATGAATGGGTTTAGACCAATCAAATTTAGTAGTCGCTAACTCACTCATGAAACTTCTCATTTTGGACTTATCAGTAATGTCCGATTGAGAGCACTCTATGACTTTCATGAGAAATTCCCTTCAAACTTATATATTAATACTTTGAGTTACTATGATAGATTCAAAAAACTTTAATAACATATATAAGTTCACCTTTGGGTGATCCTTAAACATGTAAATTTGAACGTTAATCATATGCATAAATACATGTACGTATAATGGTTAATGACTCCAAAAGTACATGTTAAACATCTCTTATAATTATGTATACTTGATAAAATGTCTAATTAATTTCTATAGCTAGGCCACTTTGGTGACTAACAAGCTTGAACATATTAGACATTTAAACAATAATAACAATAGTAAGATATAATGTCTATGTAATAATTTGGCCACTTTGGTGACTAATAAACAATTTAAAATAGACAACTTTAATAATATCTTAAAAGATTATTATTCAATAACATGAGATAATCATCTATTTAGTTATTTATCTTGGCCACTTTGGTGACTAACAAGCATTATAAAAATAGATAATTTACTGTAATATCTCAAAGTTTTTGTAACCTATAATTGAGATAAAATATTAATTTAGTCATTTAGCTAGGCCACTTTGGTGACTAACAAGCACTTAAAACTAAATTAGTATTATAAACTATCATATCTCAAGATTTCATAACATTTAGTTGAGATGAAATATCAATTTACTCATTTAGCTCGGCCACTTTGGTGACTAACAAGCACTTGAAAAGTAAATAGATATTATTGATTATCATATCTCAAATTTGCACAATTTATATAATAGGAGATAAAATATCTATTTAACAATTTAGCTAGACCACTTTGGTGACTAACAAGCTTTCTTAATAATAGATATTTTTAATTATCTCCAAAAATGTGCAAGGCAAATTTAATACGTTTACACATTTCTTTTCCCATCATATATCAAAATCATGATACCCATTATAAAAGAAATTATAATATCTCAAAATTTGCACAATTTATATAATAGGAGATAAAGTATCTATCTAACAATTTAGCTAGGCCACTTTGGTGACTAACAAGCTTTCTTAATAATAGATATTTTTAATTATCTCCAAATATGTGCAAGGCAAATTTAATATGTTTACACATTTCTTTTCCCATCATATATCAATATCATGATACTCATTATAAAAGAAATTATGTGAACAAAGAACATGTATGTATAAATATAACATTACACATTTATCAAACAATTGACAATCCAATATATCTTTTATGTCATATAATACAATAACCCTTAATATACATGATCAAATATTGTCAATTATTGTGATGAATATTTAAGCAAAATAATATAATATTATAATGAAAAATTAATAATACATCCATTTATATATTTCATATTCATAGCGGAAGCAATAAAACATATTTAACAATTCATTTAGGCTAAATAACAATTCATGTAATAATCAAGAGTGTTCAACCATGCTCATGATACCAATTGTAAGCATAAAACTATTATATTAGGATCTTTACACTCTAAATTATATACACGATGATCGATAATAATACAAGGACATACCTTGATCCATGATGAGAGTTTGATGAAGATCACTTAACTAAGCCTCTTCCTTTTCTCTTCTCTACTCTATCTTTTATTTGTGTTTTTCAGATGGTGTCTAACAATGATGCATAGGTCCCCTTTATATAGTAGTAGTTATCAACCCAAAGGTCTAATACTACTAATGATCACCCTAAATGCATCCTTAATGAGTGAGATGAGAGGGCTAGAAGTTATGCCCACTAATTATAATCCTTAATGTATAATAACCATCACATTAAACCTTAATATTATAATTAGATTTTAATATTACATGGACCATAAAATATTATTTAATAGAAATAATCTAACACAAAGGACCCATAATTATGTCAGCAAGCCAATGGTATAATTGAACAAGTTAGGTACATTGCACAAGGAGATTGTGGCAGAATTAGAGATATACGTTTCCATATATATACTGCTATTCTTGCATACTGCCAAAACTATTGATAACTGAGATATAGTGTAGTGAAATTTACGTCATTACAAAAAGATAATCACAATGACATGAAGTTTACTTACTCGGATAGAGTCGATTTGACAGTCTCCTGGAACTAGAGTCGATTTGACAGTCTCCTCCAGATCAAGCCATTCCTGTTTTAATTATATACGGATTAAAAATGAGGTAAGACCAACATATACATCACAAGGCATACAATAGCACAATAACAGATACCTTATTCACGACAAAAGAATTGAATTTCTCTTTGGCAATTTCTTCGCATCGGACAGTAGCCATCATGACCTTAAATAAATTTCAACAGTTTATTAATCACATAGCTCTTGGTAGTAATTTGACCCGAAAAAATATTCCAACTCCAACCTTATGGGCAGGTAACTCCAGGTCTTTGTTCTCCTTTATAATTTTCCATATCTGTTGGGCACTGAAGGCAAATTCTGAACCAGGCACTACTGCCCGCCTGTCTTCATCAAGTCCCCCGGGTGCAATCGAATGATAGAAACGCTGTCTGAGATCAGCCACCTTCACCATTAAATAACTATAGAAGGTTCCATCCCCACACACTGAGCCATCCAAATACCTTTTGTGGTTTGGAACCTTCTATAGTTATTTAATGGTGAAGGTGGCTGATCTCAGACAGCGTTTCAATCATTCGATTGCACCCGGGGCACTTGCCGGAGACAGGCGGGCAGTAGTGCCTGCTTCAGAATTTGCCTTCAGTGTCCAACAGATATGGAAAATTATAAAGGAGAACAAAGACCTGGAGTACCTGCCCATAAGGTTGGAGTTGGAATATTTTTTCGGGTCAAATTACTACCAAGAGCTATGTGATTAATAAACTATTGAAATTTATTTAAGGTCATGGTGGCTACTGTCCGATGCGAAGAAATTGCCAAAGAGAAATTCAATTCTTTTGTCGTGAATAAGGTATCTGTTTTTGTGCTATTGTATGCCTTGTGATGTATATGTTGGTCTTACCTCATTTTTAATCCGTATATAATTAAAACAGGAATGGCTTGATCTAGAGGAGACTGTCAAATCGACTATAGCTCCAGGTTTCGGTCAGAGTAAGTAAACTTCATGTCATATGTCAACTACTCAGTAGCCACTAGCCAGTACATATAAATCTTCAAATTTCTATGATTTGAGAACACACAACAACCACGTGCTCTATATTAACCTTTCTGAATTTGAGAAAATAAGTAACCAAGTTTCTAATGCACCAATATCACTAACTTTCAGAAGAACAAAAAAAGTTTCTAATGAACCACGATTGATCAACAAACCTAACTATCAAACTTTCGGTAATCATCAAGAGTAAATAAAACAAAGAATAAAGCTTCGGTGTTTATTACATAAATAACAAGTTAAAGCTCAGTTCAACTGCAACAAATTCATATAATTCTTACAATTGTATAACAAAAAGTCCATTCAACTAAAAAGAAGACACATTCAACTTGAGATATTCATTGATAATTTTACTTAAATTATACGAGTATGAATTAACCAAAGCAAGGAGAATTTACGTACCCATCGA
Organism: Echium plantagineum; assembly: GCA_003412495.2. Lineage (NCBI taxonomy): Eukaryota > Viridiplantae > Streptophyta > Magnoliopsida > Boraginales > Boraginaceae > Echium > Echium plantagineum. The sequence continues at coordinate 24,251 of QFAX02000680.1, forward strand.
GCAAGTTTCAAAGATTAATGTTGATTTTAGAGAATTATATGAAGTAGACACATGCATTAATTTATAGCTAGCATATTTTGTGTTATTTCCATAAATATTTGGCAATAATTTTTGGGCAAGCAACCATAATTATGTTTCCATATTTTTTTGGCAATATTACGTTTAAATTTGGCAGTATTATGTTTAAATATAGTGTAGATTAAGTTTTAGTTTTTTGGCAATATTATGTTTAAATATAGTGTAGATTATGTTTAAAATTTTTGGCAATATTATGTTTAAATATAGTATGATATTCATAAGAAACGACTAATTCACCTTTTACCTCTTTTATGTTTTTACTTTACTTAATTTCTATTACTTTTATACTTTACCTTTTCATATATAAGTTCGTCGATCTTCAATATAATATTTCTTAATATTTCAATAAAAAAAAACAACACTATCCTAAACATAACTTTGACATAAATTAATAGTTCATTGGTTGTAAAATAATTGATCATCTAATTAAACAAAAAACTATTACGAGTTAGAAAATATTTATATCTTGCATAATAATATATGTAATTACACTCAAAACAAAATCATTTGTAAAGCCAAAAGAACTAGGGTTTTGATTTTTACAATCTAAACATTGATTGTTACACTTCATTTTCTCATTTTAGCCTTTATTTTACTCTATGAACATCTATAAGAAATAATAAAGTAGAGTGTGGTTATCAAATTTGGAATGTAAAAATCAAAGGAAACAAATTAATGTCAAAAATAAAAAATTAAATTCAAAAATATATTATATTTATGAAAAATATATAATTTAATATAGAAAACAATATTTTGCAAAACACAATTTATTATGAAGTGGAGAAAGTAATATAGATAAATAATGGAAAATACAGAGTAAATATATACTCCGCACAGTGTTTGAAGAATGTAAATAGTGTTAACACATATTGCATATTTGACGGGATCCACTATACACACCCAAATAGTAGTTTATTATAGTAATAAATGACTATTTTATCCCTTTCATTTAACTCCTTCACCTACTACTCTTCCAAATAAAAAGACAAAATCGTCATTTGATACTACAGGAACTCACTATTTGGGTGTATATAACAGATCAGATATTTGACGTATAATATAGCTTCCGACAGTATCGGGATTGCACAGGAGAGAATCTATGTAGCCACCCTCCACGTACTCATGTCTTCTTTATTCATATCACTAAAAACATTTTACCTCTTTGTATGTTCCCTCCCTAACATTTTGCGGGAATCCAATTATACATAATTTTATTTCTATAATAGCTATAGAATTTTCATTAATCGGGTGTGGGCCACACCCATATAAGGAGAGAGAGCACACTTTATAACCAAAAAGGCACCATCTTAAAACTAATTGGTGATAAGTGGAGTTGCTCCCTAGTTTATTAAGTGATAAACTTTCTCCTATATTTTCATTGTGGGACTTTCACATGTGACAATTTGAGCTCATTTGGAGCAATCTTAACAATAGCAAAAAGATTATTTTTAAATTAATTCGAAAACATAGAATGCTATAGTATTTGCTGCTCTTCTCTTTTATAATAAATACTCTCCCCAATTCAAAAAAAATGTATTTCTGGACATTTCACATAAATTAAGAAACAATCATTACATTGACATTTTCAATCTATGCCCCTATAAAGCAATCATTAATAATCCAATTATCACTTAACTATATGATGCAATCATTATTTTTTTTGAGTTATTTTATGCAAATAGGGGTATTAAAGGAAAAAGTGGTATATTGTACATTGGTTTATGTAAAAAGACTTTTTTTTTGATATTGTTAAAATGTCTAGAAATACATTTTTTTTTGGGATTGGAGGGAGTATAAAAAAAGGTTTTATGAGACATTGTTTCTGATTTTATGTCTTATTAATCCTTTCCCTTACAGAGCTATTACTAAAATATATTTTTTTATTTACAATTTCGTCTGATTAAAAAGCCATTAGGTGACAGACTAAACTACATTATATAATACTCCCTTCATTTCGATAGGTTTGATTGTTTGGGGAAAAAAGTATTTTATTAAGTAATGGTGCAAGATTACTAATATGTATTATATGGGCAAAAAAGAGAAAATAGACTTAAAAGTTCATTGAAAATGTAAATAATTAAATATTTTGAAACATGATAAAATTTCTAAATAATCAAACATATTGAAATAAAAGGAGTACAAAGTAAAAATGTAAATAGTGTTAGTACATTATTTTGATATGGAGTATCAATGAGCTTGATAGAATATAAACATACACCTAAATTTCATATTTCCAAAATATCAATTAATTTAATAGGACCCACCTCCATTTTTAAACACACGTGCTTTCCCTCAGTATATAACTAGCTTCAAAGCATTCATTTATTTTTGCATATCCAATGTCCAAAAACACTCTCTTTTTACTTCCACTCACTTGAATTTTGACTTCATCTATATTATTGCAGTAGAAATGGGCAAATGACATCTAGGTCCCCGATTTTTATGTTAAATATCAATTAGGTCCTTGAGTTTTTTATATTACCACTTTAGGTCCCTGAGTTTTATCTTATATGTCAATAGGGTCCTCTGACATTAAATTAAATACATTATTGATCATTATTCCCCTTTTTTTATAAATAACTCAACATTTAATTAATTCTTATCTATTAAAAGTACTTTATTTTTTGTTCATAATTTAATTATTAAAATTTAATCAATAATATTAAAATTAAATTGATAATTATGAAAAATTAAAAGTATATATATTTACATAAACTATCCAATTTGAATATATAAAATTATATATACTATAATTATTTAAATTGCTAAGCTATCAAATTATTTTTTATTATACAAATTTAATTAAGTATTAATAGTTTATGGGGTATAAAGGTAATTGAGCAACTCAAAATTGATGCAAGGACCTAAAATGATAATATAAAACTCTCAGGGACCCAATTGACATTAAAGATAAAATTCAGGGACCCATATGTCATTCGCCCCAGTAAAAACACCTCATTTATTACATTCATTTGAACTTTTTTTTTTGATACTTAAGAGCAATATTACATGAAATGTTTGTGCAATGGAAGGATAGTGTCTCTTCCATTGCACTTCTTCGAGAAGGTACTAGAGTATTCGTCATAATAAAAGTACATGGCAGATTACTTTGGCTAGGAGATTACTTTACATTACAGGATCACAAACATGGCAGAATTTTTTGTTACAAAATCGGAAGCAAGGAACAAGGCTTCACTGGAGGTCAATTTTCATCCCCTTCCGCTCGGACAACTTCAGGCATTATATATAACTAGATATTTGTATACAGTCCAGGCTGTGCGAAATCGTGCATCGTATTTATAATATATGATCTTTTATTAACAAATAAATATAATATTTTTATGTAATATTATTATTTAATTCATCTTAAATAACTAAATCTAAATTTTATGTTCAAAATAATATAATTTTTGCTAAATCATTTTAAAAAAAAATAAAGGTAAAATATAGTAATGTTTATGAATAATTATTGTATATGTTTATAAAAAACTAAATAAATTTAATGAAAAATATCTCCTATATAGTAGGAGAACATGGGGCTTCATATTACTTTAAAATAACTTCTAACTCCCCCCTTCCCCAATTATATATAGTAAGATATATAGTAAGATTAGTTAATTTTTAAACTATTGTTTGTTATTTTTTGAGCTATGACTATTGATTATTAGTTCATCTAGTATCTATTATGAGCAGTTAATTTTGTTTTCTTTTTATAAATTAACGATCAATTATGAATATAAAGGTATTATAAATAATTAATACAAAATTTTTTAGTTAATAGAGAGTTAAAGTATAATAAACAAATATAAGACATGACCTCTTATATGAAAGGTTGGATCGAATGTTATTGGGCTATTAAGTGATTGACACGAGTAGTTAATTTTTAAAGATAGAACGGAAGAGTTTAACTATTGAGGTGTGATTAAATTAGTTTTCTTTACCCTATTTTTATTGTTGGGGGGTTTAAGTATAAAGGTTGGATTGTCACGTTAATGGCCTATTGCTTCATGTTCAGGAGAGTAGCGAGAAGATAAATCGCGGGATGTGCGTCAGATGGTCAGGGGACTTGAGGTTGTCCGTTAACTACTTTCACAACAGATTCTACTTCATAGGCTCAAAGCCACACGCTTCAGAAGAGGCAAAGCGTGATGCTACTCACTTCAAACCACACGCTCCGATAAGGCGATAACAATTATCTGAGACCACTAAGAGAAACAGGTCCTAGAACACCAGCATTCCATGTTTGAAAATGTGGACCAATGTTCTGCAGAAGTAGAAAATATGCTTGATAAGTAGGTGTAAGAAGCACGAGACAATTGAATATCTATAATGAGACCTTATGATGTTGTGTGCTAACTCCTGTTATCATGGAAAACTAGATATGTATTTCAAGCTTAGATCATGTCACTCTAGCCAATGACTATATGCAGGGTATATTGATGGCTAATAAAGAAAGATTATATTTTAATTGCATAATGAATAAATAACAATTAATCATCCATTGTTGATATCTAAAAACGAAAGCGTCAATTGTAATGAATTGGAAGTACTAATATAAAATTAAGAAACTACCCCCTTTTTATAATACCCTTTAACTAAAAAAGTGTAAAAAAAGAACACTACTTTGGAAACAAAATCAATACAGCCCTGGAAAGTATGAGTATGCCCTAATACATGTGAAGAGGTTCCTTTCAAAGGGGTCGAATAGTAGATAGTCTTCAACGAATAAACAGACAAGTTGTTTTCGAATCGACCCTAAAGTGAAGTGCAAATATGAACACAAAAAATGCAATGTATACGCGGAATAAAAACAGGAAACAAGCACGGCTACGACTGAGGGAAATCCTAATGCCACCATCGCCAGGGTCAACGCACACTACCACGCCACTAACCTGCTAAAGAATAGGTCCCCGAAGGGGTCAGCACGACGGCTGGTGAATACTTCTCACGAGTGGCTACCACCCCACATACGTGATACGAAAGCAAGTGATAATAATATACGCGGAATAAAAATGCTCAAGACATAAGTCAATGATCTCGGAATGATAAACAATATAACCACACAAATGCAATACTAAATGCACTGGATCCGGACTTTCGCACTGTACAGTACTCTACCTAGCTCAACCTGCAGGGAGACCAACCCATATAATCATCACACATCTCGTCATCCACACATCTCATCCATCACACATCACAACATCACACAAAACCCCTGTACTCCGCATATGGGCCCATCACAATCATGGCGCCCCGTCAATCCTACGTTGCCGGATCTGGACACCACACACAACACATATACGACCCGTAGGTCCACCCTAACATCTCTACTCATGCTCAATGCTCAACAGTAATCATCATAATGCATCAATATGTACTATCATTACCACACAACACATACAAGAGTAATAACAACACGTGAGTAAGAACTCACCTCAAGCACAGCAACGAACAGCAAAACTCCGAGTCTCAAACCGGAACTCGTATCGCACAGTAGGACCTATATATCACATATACTCTACGTCAAACACTACTCATAATACACCCCTTCCCACTCGCAATTGTTTAATCCTTAATTAGATAAACATGTACAACTTTTAGTCAAACTTGGAAAATGATGATTTTGCCCTTGGGCGGAAAATGACCATTTTACCCCTGGGTCCCACTTGGTCAAACCTAGTCAAAGTCAACTATGGTCAACTCTCGGAAAACATTCAAACTTTATTCTCATATCATGCTAAGTCAATCACTTATCTTATTCTAAGATTAAATCCTTACTTCTAGTGAAATTACGCTTTTGCCCCTCAATTATACTTAGTTGCACCCTTGCCCCAATTTCCACCTTTATAACACTATGACCTCAAAATCAATTTAAATTACATCTTAGGCCCCAACATGCCCCCTTTAACCTTTCAAAGCACATTATCATTCACTATTCTCATAACTTTACATTTTAGCCCCTAAATTTATTAATTCTAATTCTAACCCAATTTATATCACATTCTTAATAATTTAACACTTATAAATAATAATTACTTATTTTAAACCTTCATATAATTAACCTTAGCACCCAAGCTCATATTTTATATCATAACTTATATCTTTTCACAAAAGCCCCCAAACTTGTCTATAATTGCACTTTAAGCTCAATTCTTTCATACTAACCCAATATTCATACCAATAACAATCTAATACTCCATATCAAACCTATATCAAGTCTCCAAACTGTTCGAACCATAACTCGCCCCTAACTTCACCAATTTCGACTTTCTGCATCACTTACGCTTCCTATTTCAACCCGAAATCAATCTAATGCAACCTAATCACCTTAATTGACCCTAAGTAACAATGTAACATATATCATCAAAATTGCAAGTCTTAAATCTGTCCTAGGGCTGTTCGAACTGTCCTATGCCCCGAAACCATCCAATTATCATCTAAACCTCATTTTCTAATCCCAAACGATCGACAATTACGTTAAACACTTAAACCCCATGAAAGTCGAACCATTGGTGCACTAAATAAATTTGAATGCAGCTGCCCAGTTCCAATATGATGTGTATAATCAGTTTATACATGTTTTAAATTCGAAATAACATCATACAATGACGAATTAATCACTAACATCGCAAAAACAAAGATAAAAATCGCCCCTTTTTAAAACTTAATGAAGAACGTAGCTATAGTGGACCAAAATTGGCGAATTATACCTTATATCGAAGGGAAATTCATGAAGAAGAAGATGTTGGGAAGCGATTGCAAAAATAATCAACCGATTTGCGCTAGAATTGAGGAAGAACGACGCGTTTTCTGGTGCACTATGCATCAAAAACGGGATTTGGGTCAAAGGTGATTTCTCACTCGATATAGAACCAAATTGAGCGAGTTATACCTTGAATCGAAGAGGGGAATGTGAGGATGAAGCTACTAGGTTCGATCTGCAATTTAGATGGATGAATTTGGTCGAAAATTGAGGGAGAACAGTCAGTTTTTCTGCTGTGGGTAAGGAGAGGCGCGATTGCCTTGGGGTGGGGGAGGTTTTTTCTGATTTTTCCTTTGTCCAATTGTGCCCCAAATCTTCTATTATATCAAGTTAAGCCCAAATAGTTTAGGGTCCACTAATCCAGCTCGATTTGACTCAATAATCTAAAGAAATCAAGCCTTTAACAAGCCCCGAACTATAGTTAGCAAGTTACATGAGTTTTATATAATAGGATATATTTTTTTTTATTCGAGTTAGGCCACAATATTACAATCTACCCCCCTCAAATAATTTCGTTCTCGAAATTTGCCCAACGACATAATGCTTCTCAACAACACAACTCAAACAAGAACTTTTCGTTTACCTCCGAACATATTGACCCCGTGGCCATCACGTTCCACCTCTCGCAGTTAACATATATGTTTTCCCTACATCTCATCACACCTGTCTATTACCTCGAACACTTCCATACCTTATACCTAACATCGTAATATGACAGCATACGAACCCACATAGTATAAGTCAACTTACTAATCTCAGCATATTGTACTCCACACGCCTTTCACTACAACTAACTAATACATATCATATATTCATATATCAATATACCCAACTTCGCACATCATAACTGAACATAAATCTCACCCTCAATAACCAGGTATCTGGTATGACAATACGTCCAACTTCATATATGACAACTGTCCCTTTGTTAATTCGTTTACCCACCTAATAACATGATAACTTGATGTATTATCCCTCACATATCCCAATATGAAATTTGTATATCATCATACCTCTTTAAACCAAAAGTACCATCTTCCCACCTAGCAATATTTACCATTGTTTGAAATAACATCATTGCATACTATTCATAGCCCTTAAGTACCACCTAGTGATGTGGTTTTCAACGTTTCATAGCCTTTGTTCATCTCAATTAACCAACCAGGATAGTCATCATATTAAATAACTCATGTTGTACCTTAACATCACTATCATTCCATGAAAAATGCTCCACGTAATATCATTACCATAAGTTTCTCTTGATCAGCAACGCCAAAGTATTCAAGATTCCATCTCTCTATACCATATTCACACTGGCATCCTCATATTATTGTTAACTGTCATTTCCCCATAATGATACCACTGCTATCATATTGATCATAATAATACCTTCTTAATCCTACTATCAAGCCTTAGATCATACACGTTATAAACATATACCCTCACCATTATCAATTAAATCCTCAACCGCTTGCCACAACTACTCCTTCTACATATAGTATAATAATTCCATATAAGCCACCCTACGTATGAAATACTACCTTTACGCATTCTCCACGAGTTCCGTAATTACCCTTGTCACCTGATCAACGTAGTCAATATATATACATTAACTCCGTCTCAACGTCATCCATTGAATATCGTTATATGTAAAATCATTTATTCAACATATATATACACACCCACTTTAGTCATAGCTCTATCTTGCCACTAATATCAACCTCTTATTCTTCACCGTCATGATATCATCTCAACAATTGTTTTATAACAAGCAATAATATTAAATATTCATCTCACGAATCACATAACATATTCTTACATCACCAAAATGCCAATAACCATCATCTCCTCGTCAAGATTTGAATACCAATAGAACATCCTAATAACGCCTCTTCCTAATCTTACACCAATACAAATCCACCAAAGTATACCTCACATCATAGGTATAGCTCCACATGCACTTCGGATAATATTACCAAATCGTACATTTCACATAATGCACTCAACATGTATCCCATCTTAATCAACTCACGTATTTTATATATTAACAAGTTGAGCTCATACATCAAAACTCATCATATATCAACTCATATAATGTCATCATACTTAATAACTCTACATTCTAGTCATCCCCAATCAAAATATTCAACAAGTTTCTGAATATACACCATGTTATCAACAACTATCCACAACTTACCACTCCTTACCAATAATTTTAAAGAAAACCAGCATTATGCATAATGTCCAATCAGTTTAACACTCGCAAGTCTTTTAAACTATTCCAAAACTTATCCCATAGGTTGCTTCTGACTAAACTCATCTCATTCTTACTGCAATCAATCCAATCACATATTTTATCCTTACATCTATTCTCATATTATTTACAATCCTTATATACAGCCACCTGGTCAACTTGTCACATCATCGTACTTTAGCACAACCATATCATTGGTCCCTTCTCCTTGTTCATCTTAATCAATCAACCGCGTCAATCATCGTACCCAATAACTCTTAATGTACCCTAATATATACTCATCTTTCCAACTTGCCATTCATCATATCAACCTATTCGTGCTCATTAAGATATTTTCTTAGTTCAGCCAATCCTTGATCGTACTATATGTAACCCAACTATGGGAACACTGATAGATGCCTTATAAAATCACCTTCATTCTCTTCGTACTCCTACCTTGATCCCCACATTCTATTAATTAGCTTATCCAATCATCCAGACTAATCGTTTCCATTAACAACGTCTCATCTTAAGTCTCCACTATTCCTCAATCATGTGTAATATCCCCACTTAGGTTCCAGAGTGTGCTACCCCTCGCCATCACACAATCACCGTTCATCCTTTGCCCACCTTGCCACTTACATGGGTTTTATCAACCTTAAGTTTCCTAACTTCCTTTCAATTATCTTAGGTATTATCATCCTTTATCAGATTCCGACCCAATAGAGTCATACATTTTCTCCCATGGGAACCTAAATTGTGAAACTCCATTCCTTGTTGTTCACATCCCATGGGAATCTAATACTACTAATGATCACCCTAAATGCATCCTTAATGAGTGAGATGAGAGGGCTAGAAGTTATGCCCACTAATTATAATTCTTAATGTATAATAACTATCACATTAAACCTTAATATTATAATTAGATTTTAATATTACATGGACCATAAAATATTATTTAATAGAAATAATCTAACAATCTCCCACTTGGTCCATGTATTATTTGATGATTCAAAATTAACCATAAATGTACACCTTTCAATGAATCAACATTTTCAATTCTATAATATGAAATAAACCAACCGGATCATGGCGGTCACAAGTCATACAGGCGACATGATTCCTTCCATGTATCACAAGTCAATCTAATTCAAAATACTTTTATTGTGAAGAACTTTAAGTCACAACTTTCATGGAGATTACTTTGTTGTCTCATCATAACAATCCATGTACATAACTATAATATGGACAACATTTTATGAAGCAAAAACATAACTTTTATTGAATTCACAAGGGTCAACTTTTATATGAGCAAAACCGTTCATACATATGTATAATATTCATTTTCAGTTAACAGGCTTTTCTATAATACCCATTCTTTCTACATGGCCAATGTAAGTCATGGGTGGTAATCCTTTAGTTAACGGATCCGATACCATTAAGTTTATACAAAGATGCTCAATAGACACCTTCTGTTTTTGCATTTCTTCTTTGACAGATAGGCACTTAATATCCATATGTTTTGTACCTTTCGAGTACCTATCATATTTACAGAAGAAGACAGTAGCGGAATTATCACAATAAATATTCTTGACGGCTTGGCTATACTGTCGATAATTCCAAGTCTTAAGATAAAGTTCCGCAACCATGGAGCAAGAATTGTTGCCTCAAAGCATGCAACAAATTCGGCCTCCATTGTGAAAGTAGCAATGACCGACTGCTTCTCACTTTCCATGATATAGCTCCCCAGCTATTAAGAATGTCTACCCAAATGTAGACTTTCTTGAGTCCAAACATCTAACATAGTCTGAATCTGTATAACCAATCGCCTCAAGGCTATCTGACATTTTATAAGTAAGCATGTAGTCCTTGGTGCCCTGTAAATACCTAAGGACTTTCTTTGCAGCCTTCCAGTGGTTCATTCCAGGATTACTTTGATATCGTCTAAGCATACCAACAACATAACTGATATGTGGACGAGTACATGTCTGAGCATACATCAGACTCCCAACCACTGGTGCATAGGGAATATCTTTTATCTCTTTTCGTTCCAAATCACTTTTAGGACATCGGAACAAACCGGACTTGTCCCCTTTCTGAATGGGAAAAATTCCGAAAGCACTTTTCCATTCTAAACTTTTCCAAACTTTTATTGATGTAAACTTTCTGTGATAGGCCTAATATTCCTTGGGATCTGTTACAGAATACTTCGATGCCAATCACATATGATGCTTCACTCATGTATTTCATATGGAAATTATTAGAGAGGAGTTTCTTTACGTCATGTAACAAACCAAGATCATTAGCAGAAAGGAGAATGTAATCAACATATGAGACTAAAATGATAAGCTTACTCCCACTGACCTTCATGAAGATACACCTGTCCACGGTGTTTTCTTCAAACCTATATGATGTGATGGTATTTTTTTAAACTTTAGATACCATTGTCGAGAAGCTTGTTTTAGTCCATATATTGACTTCTTTATCTTACACACCAACTGTTATTTTCCAACGGTTACAAAACCATCTGGCTGATCCATATAAACTTCTTCCTCTAAGTCTTCATTCAAAAGGCAGTTTTGACATCCATTTGGTGAAGCTCTAGATCATAATGAGCCACCAAAGCCAAAATAATTCTTAAAGAATCCTTCTTAGAAACTGGAGAGAAGGTTTCTTTATAGTCAATACCTTATTTTTTGAGTAAAACCTTTTTAACAGGAAGTCTGGCTTTGAAAGTTAGAATGTTGCCATTAGAGTCTCGTTTGATCTTGAAGATCCTTTTACATCCGACTCGTTTTGAACCTTTAGGCAACTCAACTAAGTCCCAAACTTTGTTGTCATCCATTATTTCAACTCTTCTTTCATGGCACTGAACCAAAGAAGCTGGTTCTTTATCAATGCTTAAGTCACATTCATGTTCAAGTGTATAAACCACAAAATCATCTGAAATAGCTGATCTTTTCTGTCTTGAAGACTTCCTTAATGCTGTTTCTTGTGGTTCATTTGATACTTGTTCATTTGTAATGTCATTGTTAGGGCTCAATATTGATATGATCATCGTGTGAGCCACCATTTTGAGGAGAGACACTTTGATGAGAAACACTAGACGTGCTATCTCCCACTTGTTTCTCTTCAAAATTCACCATTCGTGGTTCCCTACTCCCACTAACATGACCATTCTCAATAAATCGTGCATTACCAGTTTCAACTATTCTCATACTATGGTTAGGACAATAGAATATGTACCTCTTTGACTTTTCTGAATACGCGATTAAATTGTCAGAGATGGTTCTTAAATCGAGTTTCTTCTTATGTGGGTTAAATATTCTTACTTCTGCTTGGCAACCCCATGCACGTGTATGCTTTAAACTAGATTTCCTTTTTATCCATAATTCATAAGGAGTCTTATGAACGGCCAAACTAGGAACCCTATTAAGCAAATATGCAGCAATCTTTAATGAATATGTCCACAAAGATAAAGGTACATTACTATTACTCATCAACATACTTCTCACCATTTCTATAAGAGTACGATTCGAGCCTTTCAGCTACACCATTTTGATGTGGTGTGCCAGGCATAGTGTATTGAGCACATATGCCTCGACTTTCAAGAAACTTTTCAAATGGACCAGGACATTGTCCATTTTCATTGTATTTACCATAATATTCACCACCTCTATCTGATCTCACAACCTTTACTTTTGTATCTAATTGCCTTTCTACCTCGTTAATAAACACCTCAAGGTGTTTACTGATTGAGACTTTTTATGCAAAAGATATACATATCCATAACGTGAGTAATCATCAATAAAGGTAATGAAATACTTTTCCCCGCTCTATGATGGGGCTTCAAATGGACCACAAATATCAGTGTGTATCAATTCAAGAAGTTTTGTGCTTCTTATGACAGCTTTCTTTGTAGTGTATTTAGTTTGTTTGCCTTTAATACAATCAACACATACATTTAAGTTTATATAATCTAATTGAGGAAGGATTTCACTTTTAACCAACCTCAACATCCTTTCTTTAGATATATGACCCAGTCTTTGATGCCATAAGAAAGCAGAGTTATCATCCAGTGAACTACGTTTACTACCAACAACATGTTCAATATTAAACAAAGACTCCACAAATTCATTATCAAGATTGAAACGATACAAACCATTCATTAATGTACCACAACCATAATAGTACTTATTCTTAAACAAGGAAAATGTACGGTTTTCATACTTGACATTAAACATACACTCATCCAACTTCCAGCGGGAACAAGATTCCTAGCATAATCAGGAACATAAAGACACTTTTCTAGATCTAGATGACGACTAGTCTCTAAGATCAATCTATAAGTCCGATTCCTTCAATATGTGCTTTCATTTTGTTCCCATGAACAAATATTTTTAGTTTCTCTAATGGGTTGGATCGAATGGAATCTTTGTATAACATGAGAAACATGAGTAGTTGCACTAGAATCTAACCACCAGGTATTACTAGGAACTTCAATAAGGTTTGATTCAAAACAAACGGAAACAATGTAAGTACCTTTCTTTTTGAACCATTCCTTTCTTTTCTGATAATCCTTCTTCAAGTGTCCAATCTTCTTACAGAAAAAAAACACTTGATCTCCTTTCCGACTTTGTCATCATTAGCCTTTATTGAGATTTTGTCATGGACAATGAGATGAATTGAGTGATCTTTTATTTTCTTTAGCCTCCCTTCCTCTTGAACCAACATGGCTTTGATTTCTTGAAAGTTCCATTTTTCCTTTAGAGTATTATAGTGTACTTGGAACTGACCAAACTCAGGAGGAAGAGAGTTGATGGTGAATGGAACAAGAAATGTCTCACTCAATTCCATGCCCATTGTCCTTAACTTTGCTGCTTTGTTAGTCATGCTACTTACATGATTATGATTGGGTTTAGACCAATCAAATTTAGTAGTCGCTAACTCACTCATGAAACTTCTCATTTTGGACTTATCAGTAATGTCCGATTGAGAGCACTCTATGACTTTCATGAGAAATTCCCTTCAAACTTATATATTAATACTTTGAGTTACTATGATAGATTCAAAAAACTTTAATAACATATATAAGTTCACCTTTGGGTGATCCTTAAACATGTAAATTTGAACGTTAATCATATGCATAAATACATGTACGTATAATGGTTAATGACTCCAAAAGTACATGTTAAACATCTCTTATAATTATGTATACTTGATAAAATGTCTAATTAATTTCTATAGCTAGGCCACTTTGGTGACTAACAAGCTTGAACATATTAGACATTTAAACAATAATAACAATAGTAAGATATAATGTCTATGTAATAATTTGGCCACTTTGGTGACTAATAAACAATTTAAAATAGACAACTTTAATAATATCTTAAAAGATTATTATTCAATAACATGAGATAATCATCTATTTAGTTATTTATCTTGGCCACTTTGGTGACTAACAAGCATTATAAAAATAGATAATTTACTGTAATATCTCAAAGTTTTTGTAACCTATAATTGAGATAAAATATTAATTTAGTCATTTAGCTAGGCCACTTTGGTGACTAACAAGCACTTAAAACTAAATTAGTATTATAAACTATCATATCTCAAGATTTCATAACATTTAGTTGAGATGAAATATCAATTTACTCATTTAGCTCGGCCACTTTGGTGACTAACAAGCACTTGAAAAGTAAATAGATATTATTGATTATCATATCTCAAATTTGCACAATTTATATAATAGGAGATAAAATATCTATTTAACAATTTAGCTAGACCACTTTGGTGACTAACAAGCTTTCTTAATAATAGATATTTTTAATTATCTCCAAAAATGTGCAAGGCAAATTTAATACGTTTACACATTTCTTTTCCCATCATATATCAAAATCATGATACCCATTATAAAAGAAATTATAATATCTCAAAATTTGCACAATTTATATAATAGGAGATAAAGTATCTATCTAACAATTTAGCTAGGCCACTTTGGTGACTAACAAGCTTTCTTAATAATAGATATTTTTAATTATCTCCAAATATGTGCAAGGCAAATTTAATATGTTTACACATTTCTTTTCCTATCATATATCAATATCATGATACTCATTATAAAAGAAATTATGTGAACAAAGAACATGTATGTATAAATATAACATTACACATTTATCAAACAATTGACAATCCAATATACCTTTTATGTCATATAATACAATAACCCTTAATATACATGATCAAATATTGTCAATTATTGTGATGAATATTTAAGCAAAATAATATAATATTATAATGAAAAATTAATAATACATCCATTTATATATTTCATATTCATAGCGGAAGCAATAAAACATATTTAACAATTCATTTAGGCTAAATAACAATTCATGTAATAATCAAGAGTGTTCAACCATGCTCATGATACCAATTGTAAGCATAAAACTATTATATTAGGATCTTTACACTCTAAATTATATACACGATGATCGATAATAATACAAGGACATACCTTGATCCATGATGAGAGTTTGATGAAGATCACTTAACTAAGCCTCTTCCTTTTCTCTTCTCTACTCTATCTTTTATTTGTGTTTTTCAGATGGTGTCTAACAATGATGCATAGGTCCCCTTTATATAGTAGTAGTTATCAACCCAAAGGTCTAATACTACTAATGATCACCCTAAATGCATCCTTAATGAGTGAGATGAGAGGGCTAGAAGTTATGCCCACTAATTATAATCCTTAATGTATAATAACCATCACATTAAACCTTAATATTATAATTAGATTTTAATATTACATGGACCATAAAATATTATTTAATAGAAATAATCTAACACAAAGGACCCATAATTATGTCAGCAAGCCAATGGTATAATTGAACAAGTTAGGTACATTGCACAAGGAGATTGTGGCAGAATTAGAGATATACGTTTCCATATATATACTGCTATTCTTGCATACTGCCAAAACTATTGATAACTGAGATATAGTGTAGTGAAATTTACGTCATTACAAAAAGATAATCACAATGACATGAAGTTTACTTACTCGGATAGAGTCGATTTGACAGTCTCCTGGAACTAGAGTCGATTTGACAGTCTCCTCCAGATCAAGCCATTCCTGTTTTAATTATATACGGATTAAAAATGAGGTAAGACCAACATATACATCACAAGGCATACAATAGCACAATAACAGATACCTTATTCACGACAAAAGAATTGAATTTCTCTTTGGCAATTTCTTCGCATCGGACAGTAGCCATCATGACCTTAAATAAATTTCAACAGTTTATTAATCACATAGCTCTTGGTAGTAATTTGACCCGAAAAAATATTCCAACTCCAACCTTATGGGCAGGTAAGTTCAGGTCTTTGTTCTCCTTTATAATTTTCCATATCTGTTGGGCACTGAAGGCAAATTCTGAAGCAGGCACTACTGCCCGCCTGTCTCCATCAAGTCCCCCGGGTGCAATCGAATGATAGAAACGCTGTCTGAGATCAGCCACCTTCACCATTAAATAACTATAGAAGGTTCCATCCCACACACTGAGCCATCCAAATACCTTTGTGGTTTGAAACCTAAACCAAAAAGATCCAGATAATAATATCTATCAAGTTACACCAGAATAGTAGAAGGAGAAGATTATGGATAATAATCATGTTCAAGTATACTCACCTCCCTTTTAAAGCATCCATCTCTCTGAAGTTTGTTTGAAGATCAATGAGGTTGTTGGAGGGGAAGGGCGAACAACAAGTGCAGAAAAGAAATACTCCTTTTTAATACGAGTATTGTATGATGCTGATAGGAAAGAGTACGCTGCTAAACTATCTCTTTCAAACAAACTTCAGAGAGATGGATGCTTTAAAAGGGAGGTGAGTATACTTGAACATGATTATTGTCCATAATCTTCTCCTTATACTATTCTGGTGTAACTTGATAGATATTATTATCTGGATCTTTTTAGTTTAGGTTTCAAACCACAAAAGGTATTTGGGTGGCTCAGTGTGTGGGGATGGAACCTTCTATAGTTATTTAATGGTGAAGGTGGCTGATCTCAGACAGCGTTTCTATCATTCGATTGCACCCGGGGGACTTGCCGGAGACAGGCGGGCAGTAGTGCCTGCTTCAGAATTTGCCTTCAGTGCCCAACAGATATGGAAAATTATAAAGGAGAACAAAGACCTGGAGTTACCTGCCCATAAGGTTGGAGTTGGAATATTTTTTCGGGTCAAATTACTACCAAGAGCTATGTGATTAATAAACTATTGAAATTTATTTAAGGTCATGGTGGCTACTGTCCGATGCGAAGAAATTGCCAAAGAGAAATTCAATTCTTTTGTCGTGAATAAGGTATCTGTTTTGTGCTATTGTATGCCTTGTGATGTATATGTTGGTCTTACCTCATTTTTAATCCGTATATAATTAAAACAGGAATGGCTTGATCTGGAGGAGACTGTCAAATCGACTATAGCTCCAGGTTTCGGTCAGAGTAAGTAAACTTCATGTCATATGTCAACTACTCAGTAGCCACTAGCCAGTACATATAAATCTTCAAATTTCTATGACTTGAGAACACACAACAACCACGTGCTCTATATTAACCTTTCTGAATTTGAGAAAATAAGTAACCAAGTTTCTAATGCACCAATATCACTAACTTTCAGAAGAACAAAAAAAGTTTCTAATGAACCACGATTGATCAACAAACCTAACTATCAAACTTTCGGTAATCATCAAGAGTAAATAAAACAAACAATAAAGCTTCGGTGTTTATTACATAAATAACAAGTTAAAGCTCAGTTCAACTGCAACAAATTCATATAATTCTTACAATTGTATAACAAAAAGTCCATTCAACTAAAAAGAAGACACATTCAACTTGAGATATTCATTGATAATTTTACTTAAATTATACGAGTATGAAATTACCAAAGCAAGGAGAATTTACGTACCCATCGAGCAAGTTTCAAAGATTAATGTTGATTTTAGAGAATTATATGAAGTAGACACATGCATGAATTTATAGCTAGCATATTTTGTGTTATTTCCATAAATATTTGGCAATAATTTTTGGGCAAGCAACCATAAATTATGTTTCCAAATTTTTTGGCAATATTACGTTTAAAATTTGGCAGTATTATGTTTAAATATAGTGTAGATTAAGTTTTAGTTTTTTGGCAATATTATTTTTAAATATAGTGTAGATTATGTTTAAAATTTTGGCAATATTATGTTTAAATATAGTATGATATTCATAAGAAACGACTAATTCACCTTTTACCTACCTCTTTATGTTTTTACTTTACTTAATTTCTATTACTTTTATACTTTACCTTTTCATATATAAGTTCGTCGATCTTCAATATAGATTTCTTAATATTTCAATAAAAAAAAAAACAACACTATCCTAAACATAACTTTGACATAAATTAATAGTTCATTGGTTGTAAAATAATTGATCATCTAATTAAACAAAAAACTTTTACGAGTTAGAAAATATTTATATCTTGCATAATAATATATGTAATTACACTCAAAACAAATCATTTGTAAAGCCAAAAGAACTAGGGTTTTGATTTTTACAATCTAAACATTGATTGTTACACTTCATTTTCTCATTTTAGCCTTTATTTTACTCTATGAACATCTATAAGAAATAATAAAGTAGAGTGTGGTTATCAAATTTGGAATGTAAAAATCAAAGGAAACAAATTAATGTCAAAAATAAAAATTAAATTCAAAAATATATTATATTTATGAAAATATATAATTTAATATAGAAACAATATTTTGCAAAACACAATTTATTATGAAGTGGAGAAAGTAATATAGATAAATAATGGAAAATACAGAGTAAATATATACTCCGCACAGTGTTTGAAGAATGTAACTAGTGTTAACACATATTGCATATTTGACGGGATCCACTATACACACCCAAATAGTAGTTTATTTATAGTAATAATGACTATTTTTATCCCTTTCATTTAACTCCTTCACCTACTACTCTTCCAAATAAAAAGACAAAATCGTCATTGATACTACAGGAACTCACTATTGGGGTGTATATAACAGATCAGATATTTGACGTATAATATAGCTTCCGACAGTATCGGGATTGCACAGGAGAGAATTTATGTAGCCACCCTCCACGTACTCATGTCTTCTTTATTCATATCACTAAAAACATTTTACCTCTTTGTATGTTCCCTCCCTAACATTTTGCGGGAATCCAATTATACATAATTTTATTTCTATAATAGCTATAGAATTTCATTAATCGGGTGTGGGCCACACCCATATAAGGAGAGAGAGCACACTTCATAACCAAAAAGGCACCATCTTAAACTAATTGGTGATAAGTGGAGTTGCTCCCTAGTTTATTAAGTGATAAACTTTCTCCTATATTTTCATTGTGGGACTTTCACATGTGACAATTTGAGCTCATTTGGAGCAATCTTAACAATAGCAAAAAGATTATTTTAAATTAATTCGAAAACATAGAATGCTATAGTATTTGCTGCTCTTCTCTTTTATAATAAATACTCTCCCCCAATTCAAAAAAATGTATTTCTGGACATTTCACATAAATTAAGAAACAATCATTACATTGACATTTTCAATCTATGCCCCTATAAAGCAATCATTAATAATCCAATTATCACTTAACTATATGATGCAATCAGTATTTTTTTTGAGTTATTTTATGCAAATAGGGGTATTAAAGGAAAAAGTGGTATATTGTACATTGGTTTATGTAAAAAGACTTTTTTTTTGATATTGTTAAAATGTCTAGAAATACATTTTTTTTTGGGATTGGAGGGAGTATAAAAAAAGGTTTTATGAGACATTGTTTCTGATTTTATGTCTTATTAGGTGACAGACTAAACTACATTATATAATACTCCCTTCATTTCGATAGGTTTGATTGTTTGGGGAAAAAGTATTTTATTAAGTAATGGTGCAAGATTACTAATATGTATTATGGGCAAAAAAGAGAAAATAGACTTCAAAGT
The DNA here is from genome assembly GCA_003412495.2 of Echium plantagineum. NCBI lineage: Eukaryota > Viridiplantae > Streptophyta > Magnoliopsida > Boraginales > Boraginaceae > Echium > Echium plantagineum. The sequence continues at coordinate 44,353 of QFAX02000680.1, forward strand.
TCATTGAAAATGTAAATAATTAAATATTTGAAACATGATAAAATTTCTAAATAATCAAACATATTGAAATAAAGGAGTACAAAATAAAATGTAAATAGTGTTAGTACATTATTTTGATATGGAGTATCAATGAGCTTGATAGAATATAAACATCCACCTACATTTCATTTCCAAAATTCAATTAATTTAATAGGACCCACCTCCATTTTTAACACACGTGCTTTCCCACAATATATAACTAGCTTCAAAGCATTCATTTATTTTTGCATATCCAATGTCCAAAAACACTCTCTTTTTACTTCCACTCACTTGAATTTTGACTTCATCTATATTATTGCAGTAGAAATGGGCAAATGACATCTAGGTCCCCGAGTTTTATGTTAAATATCCATTAGGTCCTTGAGTTTTTTATATTACCACTTTAGGTCCCTGAGTTTTATCTTATATGTCAATAGGGTCTCACTGACATTAAATTAAATACATTATGACCATTAGACCCCTCTTTTATAAATAACTCAACATTTAATTAATTTTTATCTATTAAAAGTACCTTATTTTTTGTTCATAATTTAATTATTAAAATTTAATCAATAATCTTAAAATTACATTGATAATTATGAAAAATTAAAAGTATATATATTTACATAAACTAATCCAATTTGAATATATAACATTATATATACTATAATTATTTAAATTGCTAAGCTATCAAATTATTTTTTATTATACAAATTTAATTAAGTATTAATAGTTTATGGGGTATAAAGGTAATTGAGCAACTCAAAATTGATGCAAGGACCTAAAATGATAAAAAAACTCTCAGGGACCCAATTGACATTAAAGATAAAATTCAGGGACCCATATGTCATTCGCCCCAGTAAAAACACCTCATTTATTACATTCATTTGAACTTTTTTTTTTGATACTTAAGAGCAATATTACATGAAATGTTTGTGCAATGGAAGGATAGTGTCTCTTCCATTGCACTTCTTCGAGAAGGTACTAGAGTATTCGTCATAATAAAAGTACATGGCAGATTACTTTGGCTAGGAGATTACTTTACATTACAGGATCACAAACATGGCAGAATTTTTTGTTACAAAATCGGAAGCAAGGAACAAGGCTTCACTGGAGGTCAATTTTCATCCCCTTCCGCTCGGACAACTTCAGGCATTATATATAACTAGATATTTGTATACAGTCCAGCCTGTGCGAAATCGTGCATCGTATTTATAATATATCTTTTATTAACAAATAAATATAATATTTCTATGTAATATTATTATTTAATTCTTAAATAACTAAATCTAAATTTTATGTTCAAAATAATATAATTTTGCTAAATCTTTTTAAAAAAAATAAAGGTAAAATATAGTAATGTTTATGAATAATTATTGTATATGTTTATAAAAAACTAAATAAATTTAATGAAAATATCTCCTATAGTAGGAGAACATGGGGCTTCATATTACTTTAAAATAACTTCTAACTCCCCCCTTCCCCAATTATATATAGTAAGATATATAGTAAGATTAGTTAATTTTTAAACTATTGTTTGTTATTTTTTGAGCTATGACTATGATTATTAGTTCATCTAGTATCTATTATGAGCAGTTAATTTTGTTTTCTTTTTATAAATTAACGATCAATTATGAATATAAAGGTATTATAAATAATTAATACAAAATTTTTTAGTTAATAGAGAGTTAAAGTATAATAAACAAATATAAGACATGACCTCTTATATGAAAGGTTGGATCGAATGTTATTGGGCTATTAAGTGATTGACACGAGTAGTTAATTTTTAAAGATAGAACGGAAGAGTTTAACTATTGAGGTGTGATTAAATTAGTTTTCTTTCCCCTATTTTTATTGTTGGGGGGTTTAAGTATAAAGGTTGGATTGTCACCTTAATGGCCTATTGCTTCATGTTCAGGAGAGTAGCGAGAAGATAAATCGCGGGATGTGCGTCATGGTCAGGGGACTTGAGGTGTCCGTTAACTACTTTCACAACAGATTCTACTTCAGGCTCAAGCCACACGCTTCAGAAGAGGCAAAGCGTGATGCTACTCACTTCAAACCACACGCTCCGATAAGGCGATAACAATTATCTGAGACCACTAAGAGAAACAGTCCTAGAACACCAGCATTCCATGTTTGAAAATGTGGACCAATGTTTTGCAGAAGTAGAAAATATGCTTGATAAGTAGGTGTAAGAAGCACGAGACAATTGAATATCTATAATGAGACCTTATGATGTTGTGTGCTAACTCCTGTTATCATGGAAAACTAGATATGTATTTCAAGCTTAGATCATGTCACTCTAGCCAATGACTATATGCAGGGTATATTGATGGCTAATAAAGAAAAGATTATATTTAATTGCATAATGAATAAATAACAATTAATCATCCATTGTTGATATCTAAAAACGAAAGCGTCAATTGTAATGAATTGGAAGTACTAATATAAAATTAAGAAACTACCCCCTTTTTATAATACCCTTTAACTAAAAGTGTAAAAAAAGAACACTACTTTGGAAACAAAATCAATACAGCCCGGGAAAGTATGAGCATGCCCTAATACATGTGAAGAGGTTCCTTTCGAAGGGGTCGAATAGTAGATAGTCTTCAACGAATAAACAGACAAGTGTTTTCGAATCGACCCTAAAGTGAAGTGCAAATATGAACACAAAAATGCAATGTATATGCATACCTCAGGTGTGCTTTCTTGGGTAACGAATGGAACCAGAGATAAGAATATTCTTCTTTGTCCATTCACAATGATGGCCTTATGGTCATATGAAACTGAAGTCATGTACGACCCGTCCCAGGTGGGCCCGCCCTGAGGTTAGGCTCGATAACAAATCCGAAACCAGAGTCACCACTCGATGGATGACTCGATAAGTAAAACATTTTTCAAATGACCAAAGGAATAAATACATAAAATAAATAATGTAAAATCTGGTACTGAAAAGGGTTAAAACATATCCATCGGGGTTCATACCCTACACCCACAATCATCAAATACAACCAAAATCTCAGTATACAAGTCAATAGTGCCCGACAAAGGTAAAACAGGAAACATAGAGGAACACGAAACAAGCACAGCTTCGACTGAGGAGATCCTAATGCCACCATCGCCAGGGTCAACGCACACTACCACGCCACTAACCTGCTAAAGAATAGGTCCCCGAAGGGGTCAGCACGACGGCTGGTGAATACTTCTCGCGAGTGGCTACCACCCCACATACGTGATACGAAAGCAAGTGATAATAATATACGCGGATAAAAATGCTCAAGACATAAGTCAATGATCTCGGAATGATAAACAATATAACCACACAACTGCAATACTAAATGCACTGGATCCGGACTTTCGCACTGTCAGTACTCTACCTAGCTCAACCTCAGGGAGACAACCCATATAATCATCACACATCTCGTCATCCACACATCTCATCCATC